>JASANF010008068.1:0-15061 GCA_030248245.1 Trissonchulus sp. WLG1_4 | reverse complement strand
AACTGGCCAGTCTGCAGCTAGCGTAATATCTTTACTGCAGCTAGCGTAATATCCTTACTTTAATAAACTATATATAATTGACTATATTCAATTAAATTTAGTTTACTGAATTTCATTAGTAGGTTTACAGTTCTGAGGCTTCAGTGCATTACATACATACGCACTGGCTACTGCAGACACATATATAGAACTGAATAGAAGCAAGAGCCTTTCGTCCAAAAATGACTATCTTCTCAATGTTTTACTCTTCGCCAAAACGTTGCTCCAATTCGCGGTTATGGCCGCGTTCAATATTTCCTGCGGAATATAGACACTCCAAGGTCATGATCAGTACTCAATCAGGAGGTACATTTCTTACTCAGCAGACGAGCTTGTTCTTACCATAAACTTGCTCGATGGCTTTTGAATTCGATTTTGATTTATAAGACGTACTATATTTGCAATAATTAATAAGATAAAAACTATCCTATGTCAAGTTATAAAAAGTACAAAAATCGCCAGTAGACCACAACGGGTCGCCAACAGTAATTAACCCTTCTATTGTAGACAAGGGACCCTCTATTTTACGTATAGGACCCTCTGTTTCAACCAGAAAACTGAAAGCAATGAACCCAGTGTTATAAGCGGAGAATTCTCAATTATCGGCAAAGGACCCTTTATAGTCTAGGCGAAGGACCGCTCAATCTATGCAGAAGACCCTCTATTCTATGCAGAGAACTTTTATCCTGAGGACCCGCTTTTCTAGACAGAAGACCCTTTACTGTAGCCGCCGCAGTAACGTCCAAGACGCTCCGAGGCAAAATGGATCTCGATTTACGTTCATGGGTCCAAATTACCCCGCTGGCCATCATAATTCCAATTTTGAAAATTTGACCCTTTTGGACGTAGACACCCTTAGAGGGTGTTGTTTGGGGATTCAGAAGGGTCGTAGACCAAAACGGTTGCGGTTTCACGTTCAGGGACCTAAACTTCTATAAGCATCAAAATTACAATTTAGAAAATTTGGTCAAATTGGACCCACTTGGGTGGAATTACTGGTAGTCCTAGATGGTCCAGGGTGGTCCTAGGCAAAAATAAACTTCGGATTTGTCTGTAGGGGCTTAAATTATCCCTAGAAACAATTTTTTGTCCACCAAAATTTTTTTAAGTTCACAAAGTTCCGCCTTTTAAAAAGTTAAAGTTAAAACCGGGCGGTTGGTTAATATCGGCCGGCTGGCCACATTCGATCAATTACCGAATTTAGGCCGGCGTAACAGTCCTGTTGTTTTAACTTACAGCATCCATAATTACGCATAGTAATAATATCGACTGTAAATAATGCTGTCGAAGTTGGTAATTTCAATATTAGCCAATATTGAGTATCAAGTGACTATTGATAGCATTATTGGCTATAAATTAAAAATTTTACCCACGTGCCCTTGTGCCCACTGCCCGTTATGATGACAAATATTAAATATGTAAGAAAAGGGTTGGCTTAGCATGTCAAACATTAAACAAGAGCATCTTCCTGTGCTTTATCACAGGCAGTTTGGGTAATATCTCACTCCTCTTGAACAAGTTTTATTTATACACTGCAATGTGCCCTTGACACTTAGCAGTACAACGTAGTTTTAAGAAGCCAATTCAAGAGTTATGTACAAAGTACAAAACTATGTAAAACAGAAAGTTGGGATTAGAATTAAGTATGCACTATGTAGTCCTCCCAAATCTCCATGACTGATGAGTTCAAACATGAGTGCAAAATGCGTACATAACACAGAATTGAGACAATATGAGTAAAGTTTAACTGAGTATGTGTAATTTCTGTATTCCCAAGTATCAGAACTTTGACATTGAGCTCGCAATTGAGTTAGGTAAATGGCTAGGATTTTATGACCGGGGCTGCGAGGGTCAGTTCTGGTCAAAAGTTTGGGAATTAAACGAAAGTTTTGACACTAAGGGCCTATTCCTTTGACTTGATTTATTTTAGTCCGAGGTTTTAGAATGACAAATCGGACTAAATGGACTAAACGGGTTAAAATAAGTCATCGGCTTAATTTTAGTCCGAACCCATTCCTAAACTATGTACCACCGGATCAAGAGTACATAATCGGATACTATTATGTATATACTCTTGACCGCATTAAACTTTTTGTTCCTTCTAGAGAAGGAACTATTGTTTTGAAATTAACTGCTCATAGCGTTTAACGCTACTGAGCAGGCTGCATAGCCAGCATGTTTTACGTGTATTTTCAGCTTGGGAGCTGCCTGCTGATTTTTGTCTGCGTATATGCAGAAAAATCAATAATCGATGTACACTGCTGTAACAATGTACTTTTTCAAAATCGGCACCGAGATGTTTCACCAGCAGTATATAAGAGCCATTAGAAAACACTGTTTATCGCTTCTTGTTCTTGGAGCTGAATTGCTCAGCTCAGATCAAAGTGTCACTTTTGAGCCAAATGGCTCGTGCAGCGGGATGCTTAACATCCTGCAGCACTTTTTTGTACGTACTACGTATTTAGATTAAGTTAGAATAAGCTAGTTATAAAGTAGAGTAAGATACGAAGTAGGTATATCAATTAGCAGCTTACGGTAAGTATTAAATAACTAATTCATTTAAACCTGAAAGGTAGACACCGGGGAAGGAACCTTGCCCCTTTTGGGGCCTACTTGTTAGTCTGATCCCATTCCTAAACTACCGCCGGTTTAAACTGTCAGCTGGACTAAAATTAGTCCGATTAAGAAATTTCCGTTCTTAAACTGGATGTAAATTTAAATTCAAAATTTAAAAATTTAAAAACATTATAGTTGAACCTGAAATCGAAATTATTCAGTGTTGGGAAGTTAAATTTAGGAATGACACCGGACTAAATTAAGTCCGACTAATTTTAGTCGGATTATAAATTTAAGTCATTCCTAAACTACCGGATTAAACGGTTTAGCGCGAAAAATGAAGTCGAGCTTGATCGGACTAAACGGACTTGAAAATCAGCGTGCTAGCAATTAAGTCCGTCCGGAGGTTTTGTTTGGATTGGCTTTTTTCAGCATAATTTTTAAACCGTTAAGCCCGATTATAATTAACCCTTTAATCCGGTAAAGGAATAGGCCCTAAGTTTCGCCTTTTCCTACTCTATTCTCAAGCCGAAGCTAGTGCGTGGCCTCGTCGCGTCGTTAAGTGGCTGAAGCATCTGAGTAGTGACTAGTGAGTACCTTTTAACTACAAGACTGGAGGGAAGTGGACGAACTAGTAAGTACACAGACAGAAGCATTGTAATGGAAAATGCCAAATGTTTACATTGTTGCAGTGACATCCCTTCCTTATGCAAATTAAGGCCGAGAATCGCTCGCCATGGCTGCTAGAGTGCTAGCTATCAAGTCAAGTGCACGCGTGCTTGTCATTTATTAGGTGGAATCATAACCAATTTTTTGAGCTTCCAGATGTTTCTTTTGGTTAAAAATTCTTTTTAAAATGTGTTTAATAAATCTAACCATTATTCCAAACTGTCAATGTGACAAGATAAAACACTAGAACTTTTTACCAGTTACTTAGCTAGAAAAAGTTCTGGTTCTCGTTTTTACATAAACTTTGTATTTTTCAAAACTACTCCGTAACGGCGCTGATTACAATAATAAAAAACAAATTCATCCACAAGGCTTACATAAAACAGCCTTCACCCCATCAGTGACTGTAGCCCTTCCAACTAGGGGTGGTTGTACTTCGCTACTCGGTCACAGTGGAGGCTAAGCTAACCGCAGACTTATGCAGAGAACACAAAAAATACCAGTAACCCGTTTCAATAAACTCACAGGTCCACAAATTTGTGGGCCTGTGAGCCTGTGCCTGTGAATTCTGTTTCAATATCTCACAGGCACAGGTCACAGCTCACAGGCCACAGGTCACAGGCACAGCGAAATTCATATAACGAGCATATAACAGCAGGCTGTTTTTCAGCAGCGTACCAATGTGCGTTTGTTGGCAAGCCGAGCATGCAGTCACATTGTGTGCGTCACCTGTGGAATAGTGACCTGTGCCTGTGGCCTGTGACAGGCAGCATTTTATGCTTAATTGAAACGGAATTCACAGGCACCTGTGGTCACAGGTCACAGGCCCACAAATTTGTGCCTGTGGGCCTGTGAGTTTATTGAAACGGGCTACAGCACGTCGTTTATTTGCAGGAACACGCAATCCAGATTATTAGAAACAGTGAGTTACAACAACTAACTTTTCAGTCAAAAAACAAGGCTTAAATACTAGGCTATGTTTTACCGCATTTACGTAATGCTTTGCCTCAGGATTTCTGTAAGGCATTTCTAAGTCCTTAAACAGTTTAGCTAGGTTTTATTTCAAACTTACATTGTTTTTAGCTAAATGTTTACAAGTGTTAGACAGATAAAATTAGGTTTTATATGTTTGATTCATTTACTTTCATTCATTCACTCATTAAATTTTCAGTCAAACAAGCTAAGTTTTCGGCAAAAGTATTCAGTAAGTATCAATCAAGCATACACTTTTAAGTAGTGGCCGGAGGCCATCGTAAACCTGTTGGGCCAGCGAAAGATTTATTTCTTAATTTGCATGTTTTCCATGAAAAGCTTATCCTGTTACAGCCATTGAAACTGCAAAATCTCAGCTTAAATCTTTCAGCAGTCGGAAATTGAAAGATAGATTAATTACTTAATTAATAATCTTAAATAAAGATAAATTATTGAACTTCATGATTGCTCATGCTCATGCATAAATGCAAATTTATCTTGCAAGCTTTGTTGCAAATAAGTTATGACAGTTTGAAAGAACTCAATACCATCGTCGATTTCTAACATATCATGATTATTGAAGCATCAGAACTGACTGGCCGAGTTGTTAGTCTGTTAGGCTCGCAACCTACAGGGGATGTCGTCGATTCCTAGATGAGCGCTTTTTTCAGACTTTTGCATTTCCAAACTGCATTCTCAGAAACCACTAAAGCAGCAACACACTGATTTCACAAGGCATTTAAGGTGGTAGTTGCGTTTTCGAGGTTTTTGTGATTTCTATGTAAACTTTGCGCCACCAGTACTCAAGTTATAAGTGACGCCTGAGCAGGAATTTTTAGGACAGTACTGTAAAGATCAAAATCCCCAGGCATGTCTCTCACCTTTTCGAAATTTCACCTGTGGACATTTTTAGAGGGTTTTAATTACAAAAAAATATCTTAAATTTTCGGTGCGTTTGCTTTTCAGCTATTTTCTCAGTAAATTGACTAGTTATTAAAAAAGTAGGGGACATGCCTGGGGATTTTAAACGTGTCAAAAGCCTTATCAACTTTAAGCCCCAACAGGTAATCGTATGATTCAGAGCTGTGGCGCAAACTTTTTGTAAAAAATTGTAATATTTTGGAAAGGACCTTTCTTTAGTCGCTTATACTGGAAACAAAATCACAGGTTAAATTTCAATGCATGGCATACATTTAGAAAACATATTGTTCTACCTAATGCAAAAGACCGCTTGTGATTTGAATTTGTAATCGCTGAGCTATGGCTTTTCAAAAAAACACCTAAAAACGCAATTACCCCCTTAAACAGTGACAGATGCATAGCTAAGTTAAAAGACGTGCAAAACACACTCCGCACATTGACATTTTAACGCTAGCACTGTGTTAAGATACCAGAATCAAAATTAAAGACCTAACAAAGCTTAAATACTAGGCTATGTTTTACCGCATTTACGTAATTTACGTTTTTGACACTCTAACCTCACAATGTGACCACTTCTCACTCAGCAGAAGAGCTTGTCTGTTGTATTGTTTGGTTGTAAAGTTTTTCGGTCCATAAGTTAGCTTTGACGTACAGATTCTTTGGTATAAAATGAAAGCCCTTCTGCTGCTCTATTCATAACATGCTTCCTGAAAAAAGTTATGACCGAAAGTTCTTTTAAAAAACATTTTGTTCGAAAAAATTCCTGCGCGACTACTCACACTATTTAACATATATATAAAAAATTCGCATATAATAAAACCGACATAACTTGCTTCAACGGCGTCGTAGAAACATAAAATTGACGGCCTTAAACTCAGCATTGTCGGCGCAGTTAAATAATACCTTACTTGATGTTGACCGACGCAACGGCCAGTCAGCAAAAACCACGATTTTTTACGTCATCATGCGACATATCAACCGATAGCTCTTGATAAACGCAGCATATGACAAATTTTACGTCGATGCCACAACCCTACCAAAAGTTATGGATCGTGAAATTTTTCTCCTTGGTGACTATCTGTAGTCACCTCATATGCGATCCAATGGCATTGTAATTCAACTTTTAACTAAGTTTGAAAAAATATTTCGAAAAAATTTTACTTTTAAACACTGCTTGACCTTATTTTGACGAACTAGTCTAAACTGTAATATTATTAATAATTAAGAATAACTAAATAATAATTTAAAATATAAACGGCATTAAAAATACTTTAGTTTTCAGGTGATAGAGCCTGCAGATGATGGCGTCTTAGAGGGTGATATAATGTTAACGCTAGACCAGGCAAACCAACTGAAAAATATTATTGAAAACGCAGCAGAAGATGAAGACGATGAAATAAAGCCACCACCTGTTGGAGAACTTGAAAGTGGTAGAACCAGCCGCACTAAACGAGGATCGCATTTGTACGTAACAGAAAGGAGAAACCGCTGGACCAGGATCATTCCTTATATTATCTCACCCAAATTTTGTAAGAAAATTTTGTAGTTAGTTAAAAATTTGAGCTATTGTGCATTTGATCTGCAAGAAATATTTGTAAATACAATTTTTTAAATGGTACATCTATCCAGCAAGACGACCTGTTATATTCGCGAAACAATATCACATTCCGCTTTCAAAGCTCCGAAAAAGTTTTAAGTCTTCAACAGTTGTGTAACTTATTTGTAAAATATCAGATTGGTTCCCTATGTAAATGTAGACTAGCCCAGACGATTGGGTAGAGTATTGCAAGCCGATTCGTCATGCAAACCAAAATTTCCAACTTAATTGATTAGATTCTTTGTGCAAGCCATAGGTTCTTAGTGCAAGCCGGCACTTTCTTGTTATTGTAATATTACATTTTTTGTCAAAACTGAAGACCTAACATATTTTATTCATGTCACAGGTGGCTGAGTCTCGTTATAGCACGAGTGCCGTTATAGCACGAATGGGACTTAAAGCAGTACACTTCTTTGCTCCTTTTTTTACACTCACTATTGTAGGGCACTCACTATTACATGAACAAAATGCAATTTTGGTCATATAAATCAAATAAACTCACGGCTGCGGGGTCTGGGGGCGAAACAGGGAGATTTTTAAAATTTATAGGTCGAGTTTGGTCAACTACAGACGCAACAGAATTTCTTCAGGCAAGAAAACTAAAACAAGAGATGGGAACGTCACATCAGACAGTGTATTATTTGTACTAGCAATTGCAGCATAATGTACTCTTGTATAGGCATGTATAGGCATCATAAGACATGTATAGGCTTTGATGAAAGTTAATAACAAGGAAGAGTAAGGCACATAGTTGCGGGGGCCTGGGGGCGGCAGCCCCCAGAAAAAAATTAGAGAAATTGTTGATTTTTAGGCCAAATTTTTGAGACGTATTGGAAATTTTTTTCGGCCGACCATAAAAAGCCAAGAGAGGGTCCCTTCAGATCGGTGAGCAGAATTTGAGCAAAATTTCAATTTTGGTGAGCAAAATTTAAAAATCTTGAGCATTTGCCCCGTATTTTGCCCATAAAAACCCTGGTCTAGACCCAGTCTCCAAAGATTGACGTTAAATGGTATTCTGAAAGGTAGTCTTAGTTGAATCATGAAAATTGCACTGAAATATTGATTCTAATAGTTTCTACAGTCTTAAAAACTTGTTTAAAACTGTTGGGGCACTCCAATACCGTCAAGCTGTGTAAATAAGCATTTTTTAGTATAGTAATAATATTGCAACAAAAATTTTTGAAAAAAATTTTGTACAATATTGAGTAATAAGACAAAAGCTAACACATCCTAAACCGCAACCATTGCTACCGATAGCTTAAATTTTTTGAGGTTATGTCATGTCACAAAAACATTGTTAAAATTGGTTAAAAAGCGTGAAAACATGCACATGATCTTTGACAACACTCATCAGGCTTTAATTTATCAAAAAAATTATAATAAGTGCTGAAATAAGGCTTAGACTAGCCTTAGACTATCTGAAGGGCATGTTTTAATTTTTAATGAAAAACCAAAACTAACCTGAGACTGACGTTCTTTATGCATACCGATTAGTATTTTTAGAACATCGTAATGAAAAATTCTACACGTATTACATGTGAACCTTCAATCTTTAGTAAGGCCCGATTACGCTGTTTTTAGGCCGTCAAGTAGGAGGAGTCGTTCATAATTCTTAAAAACCACAGTTGCAGTCACCAAGTTTATTCCACAACCGTGCATGAACGAACTGAATTTCGGAATTTGGTTGCCGTTTATATAGCCCAAAGCGGCCTTGTATTTTGAAGGGAAATTAATAAAAATGGTGGAAAATAGAAATAATGTATTGGTTGAATAATTTTTAATTGTTTGAAAATGCCCTCGTGATGTGTAAACGTAACCTCGCCACTGCTTCGTAACACAATATACCTTAACAATAATTTAAAATGTTTTAATTTAATTTTATTTTTACTGTCATCACATTTCTCCCCGGCGTATTTAAAAATGTCCGCATTTCTTGAATCGCCCCCTCCCCCCAGGCAGCATCGGTCCCTTGTTGTATGGTGCCCCCATGCTTCTTTCTGAAACCCGGACGCTAATTTGGAGCCCCTGATCTCCCACTGGCGTGGTTCAGGTCCCTGTTGACCCTGCCTTCTTATCCGTCCCCCTGGGGCCTGGTTGTGCGCCATATCCAACGGTTGGTCTTCGGTTTCCGGAGGGGCCTGCTGTTGGTGGCTGGCGACGTGGAGGGCCCCTTGCCATAGGTGGTCCGGACTCCGGAGTTTGACCCGCAATGGCGTCTTGCCCCATATCGTAAACCATGGAGCCCAACAAACGTACACCCTGAAGGATTTGTTGTTTTTTCCCGTTAGGGTGGTCCACTCCTTGGAAATTCAGTCGGGCTGCTTGTTGGACCATTACGAGGTGTCGGAACAGCTTTCGATCCAATCTCGTGAGTGATACTAGGTCCCCGGCACAGGGCACACCCTGAACAAACAGCTCTTGTTGTTGTTCCTCCAGCAGAGGCACGTTGTATTTTGCCTGCGTTGGGTCCACATACTGATTGGTTGCGGCTTCCCAGAACGCCGCAGTTGCTGTTTTCAATGCCATCACAGGGATAGCCATGGTTTCGGTGGCCACCTCCCGTGTCTTAGGGGTTTTGGGTATGTTGCCCGGAGTGTTTTTCTTTTGTTCTGTTGCCTGATATTCTTGGCAGGGTTCTTCATCATCGGTTTCGTCAGCGTCTATATCCCTTGGGGGCATGGGCCGTTGGGCCAAATAGCTGGGGCTAACGTTACCGGGCTCCCAGTGTTCAAGTTCTTCTTCCTCGTTAATTTTGCTTAAGGGGGAGTGTGTAGGCTTGATATTGATGATATCTTCTTCATTGTTATCGGCTGCATTTACGGGGCTACACTGTTTTTTGTGGGGATGTTTAGGTTGTATGAAATTTGCTGTTTTGGCTGTCCCTTTTCAGGTCGTTGTCTCTAAATAAAATTATTATGCATAAGTAAATTGAGCCAGAAAATACTGTATTATACAATACATTGCTGTACAATAGTGTGGGGTTAGTCGAGTGGTTATAGAACACTACATACTTACATACTTATTAGGTTTGAGCTTCGATTTTTTCGTATAAAATTTCGTCGACATAGCATGGAGTTAGCCATGTAAAGCTGTAGTGCGAAATTGATGTTGTGAAAATTTCTGCAGCTTTTTGCTCAATTTCGGGGTTCGCAAGCGACAGTTGGCCGTCAAAAAACCATTGCCAATTTGTAATCAAGTGGTTGGACAAAGCGCAGTCACAAAATCGGCTGCTCAGCGCTGTGAAGGCTGCCAGCTTTAGATTTCGACTAGCCACTCCTACTTGCGCCTTACCCATAAATGCCGGCCAACAAATTATTTCGTACACATCTGGTTGTCGGTAATAGTTGACTTCCCAGTTAATTATTTCTTACAGTTTTTTGCAAAATAACGCATTGGTTTCAATTTTGAACAATTTCACACATTTTGGTGTAGATCACAGGTCATTGGGATATACAGAATCTCAGTGTAAAATTTCGGGGTGATGTAAACGAGTTCCTCTGGACTCAAGTTCCTCTTTGAGCCCAAGTGTTTCCTTGTTCATAAAACTGAGCCATAAAATTCGGGCTCTGTGCTTTCCGTGACCTGACGGAGAACCCCCAATTTTGGTAAAGAGAAACAGGGATTGAGTCCTTTTTATTGCAAAATGGGATTAAGTAAATATCAGTATGATTGGTCATGTCTAGTTTCCATGACGAATCACTAGTCTGGGCAAATGAAAAGATATACTGTTTTGCCCTTTCTTTACTCAGCGTTTTTACATAGTCCCAGTTCAGCAGAGGTTGTTGTCTACTTACATTCGATGCCATCCGATGCTAGTTGACGATAATTCCGTCAAGTGTTTTGGTTGGCAGTCGATGGCTAACTCGCGGTTGGCAGTTGGCGGTTAGTTCACAATTGGTTGTTGGAAACCAGTGCACTAGAAACAACTGATTTATAATAATTTTTTGGGTATTTTTATATGCTGAAGTTATGAAATAAGAAAGCCTCGAGGCTGCAACCGTGCTCGTTTCCTAATTTTAATAGTGTCATTTCATTATACTTTACGTTATTCGACGGAAATTTTTAATATTTTTTGCTGTTTCGGCCGTTGATTAATAGTTATTAAGCCTTTGCCTTTGTCTGAAAAGACTGTAATTTGGGTCGCTTTATATTTAGTATATTTTGGAACAATTTCGGTCTTGTAAGTTCATTTTTTCTAGAACGTTCATTGGTAGGTTAATAAATTATCTACTCTACCTTCCATTTGTCTTAGAATTTTGGATAGATGGTTGTAACTATCGGCCTATGCATGTCCATGTTATGTTATTTCTTTAATAATTGTATAGTTTAATTACACATGTATGTGACATACATTATAACATCTCTGCATTTATGTGGACTCTGCATCTATATATTGTCCACATTAAATCATTAACATTCACCATGTGCATAAATAGGCAGAAACATGTTTATAGTAGTCGTCAGCATAAGTATAGATATATGCAGTAACGTGTTTCTAGCAGGAGCAGTTAGATAGCAGCATGTTCGACGCGCAACTTGTATATAGGAACATTTTCATAGCAGTAGAATAGTTCATATAGTATATTTGTGTAGTCCATTTTTCCGGCCTCAGCCGCCGCGTATATACTATAGTGCAAACGCTCTATATGTTTGCACGTAGTTACACTGTAACAGTGCTGTTAGGTCACGAAAACACACTGTTTGTGTGTGCGTGTGTGTCAAAAACAGTACGTATCTAGCGACATGCGTTTGTTCGTTTGTTTAACCCTATCATGCCCAAAGGATCATGGAAGATACCTCACGATGAACTATCATATCTAGGGCTATGCAACTTGACTAGTCTATTCTAGTGACAAGATCAGCAGCTCCGGCAGTCTGCTTTATGTGCATCAGATACAGCGGATAATGTAGTTTATTTCTAGCATTTAACTACGGCAGGCGCACAGTTGCTGTGTTCATACTGTAGGATGAGGTACATGCCTGAGCGATGGCGCAAATTTTTAAAAATTCTCAACTTTGAGCGCTTATAACGCAAAAACGGTGCGTCCTAGACCCTAAATTGACTAACAATGTTTTGTTTACCATTCATTTCTCTATCGAATGGTGGTTTTGCGATCTCTCTACGACGCACGTAGCTCGAGCAATATCCAAAAAACTAGAAGGTGTCAGAATGAGGCTGTCTAGCCAGTGATATTCTGGGCATTAAAGGGTTAATTAGAGAACGCTGACTTGCAAATCTTGAACCGATTTCAGTCTAGTTGTACTTTTTTAGTAATACTAACTTCAAATTGCTCATTTTTGAGCTCGCAGACTGAAAAATTTGCAATTCAGTTTTTTTATAATGCTGCCATTTTTTTGCACACAGTCTACATTAGATGCGCGTTAGATTGCATATTGATTACGATCTGCGCACTCTGAGTTTGTTGTATTGGATTTTGTGTTTTTTTAGTGTTGTGATCACATTCAGAAAGACTAACTGATTAAAGAAATTTAAATTGAAAGTCTAACCCGTTTCCACAGAAAGAGTTTGCAAATAGTAAGAATTAGAAATTGAAAGTCTATGATACACTTACTTGAAAATTAAATTGCAGTTAGCGAATAGTCACTTGCATCGAGCTAGTTTTTTTGTTGGTTCACCGCGCACAATTGTTTTCAATATTTTGTGTACGACTGGACTGAAGCATATTCGTACAGTGTTTGGCAATCGATCATTGTTTGGTCAGAAACATATGTTAATTAAATGGATAGAATAAAGGCGCATTTGCACAGTAAAATCTCGAAACAAGAATAAGTAATTATAAATGCTCAGTCTGTGGTGAATTACGACCGAACAGTATGTTTGTTTAGTACGTAGAAAATTAGATGCAAATTTTTAAAGTGACGAAGTTTCTTTGGGTGTGCCATCAACGCCGACTGTAGCGCTTAGGTTAAAACTCGAATTGACTAAATTGATTAAATTTTTCTGATGTTAACGTTATCAAGCATTATTCAGACATTGTTGGCTTGTAAGAATGACAGTCGACGTTGTTGAAAAATGTTGGATTTGTAAAATTTTGGTGCCGCGTTTTATATTCGAAGAATATCCTCAGCACAGTTAGCATGTCGCAGTAAACTCTATCTAAAATTAGTTTAACTTTACTCACAAAACGTGCTTGTTTTGTTTTTTATGTGCAACAGGTATTTACAGTAGTTGAATGTGTACTGTAACAGTTGGAGTATAGTTTAAGTTCGCTGCCGTAAGTTGTATTGATGTTTTGTGCCTGCCTCGGCGGCTTTGCCATATCCTTCTAGTTTACTTAGGTTTTCGGTTTGTTCAGTTTCTAGTTCTTGGTTTAGGGGTAAGGGGCCGATTTCTGGGACTGGTTTTAATCGGTTGAAATCTACGTTCATCATTGCTTTCTTCCGTCCTGTACATGGACAAATAGTGACCGTAGGTGGGCGTACGTTAATTCCATGGCCTGTATGGCCATTCCATGGTCGGCTTAATTTGTGTGTTTTTCCTATGCCGACAGATGGATTATGAAGCATCACGAGTTGACCAATAATGTAGTGTTTCGGGTGCACTTCTTGTCGTATTGTTGCTTTTGGTGACTCTGCGCTCGGGTAATATTTTCCGTGGCAATTGACCAGGCTTCTTTGATTCCTATAATCAAGTTATATTTATAGTCTTCTATTTCACTATATCTGGGTGGTGTTGATTTCAATATGGTGTCAAGGGGTAATTGTGGTTTTCGGCCGAACATCAGAAAGAACGGTGTATCCCTTGTTAATGCTTGAACTGATGAGCGATAGGCAAACAGGCAAAAGTTCAGGTATGCAGACCAGCTTTTTAGTGTGTTGCTACGTACATAGCAAGCATTCGCATTGATGTACCATTGAATCGTTCACATAATCCATCCGTTTGTGGATGATATGGAGATGTGTTTATTTTATGAATTTCAAGGAGTCGAGTAATATCTGTCATAAGACTGCTCAGGAAGTTTGCTCCTCTGTCCGACAATAGCTCTTTTAGGCGGGAGTATCGACAAACAATTTGTTCCACAAAAACTTTAGCGATAGTCTCCGTTTTTGTGTCCGTTAATGGGAAGGCCTCCACCCACTTGGTTAGATATTCGACAAAGACCAATATGTACTTGTATCCCTCTTCCGTCATTGGCAAAGGACCGATTGTATCGACGGATAATTGTTACATCAGTAGGGATTATCATTATCTTACAACATAATTTGTCAAACGGACCTGAAACAGGTATGGGGAGTAGCGGTGCCTTTGCGTGCTATGGTGGGTGTTTTTCGAAGACATGCCTCGCAGGTCTTACACCAAGTTTTCACGTCTGTCCGCAAGGTGTCCCACCAGATCGGCTTAGCATTTTGTAGTAGGTTTTTTCAAATCCCAAGTGGGCGGCTGATGGGTCCGAGTGACATGCTTCGAAAACTCTTCGTCGCAAGGAGTTTGGGATTACAGTTTGTTCAATTATGCTTTGGCGGTTTGGTTGACGATAGATATGCATCAGTGTCCCGTCGTCAACGTAATAACGTGAAGCTACCGTAGCTGTTTTAGCGGCTTCAATTGGATCTGCTGGTGATTCTTTATTTCCTAAGTTTATCAAGGCTTTCATTGTTGTGTTTTTCATTTGTAGTTGTTTCAATTGGGAGAAGTTTTCTAGTTCTACATTTAGGACCATTAATTTGCTAGGAGTGGGGTCGGTATCTTCCTCTATCGGCATTCTAGATAATCCGTCAGCGTTAGTATGTTTTTTGCCAGGTTTGTATTGGACTTCCAAGTTGCATTCTTGCAGTTGTAATGTCCACCGCATTAATCGACCACTGGGGGACTTTACTGATATAAGCCATCTAAGAGGACTGTGATCAGTTAGTACAGTAATCTTTTGTCCATAAATGATATGTCGGAAGTGTTGAACTCCATACACAATGGCTAAGGTTTCCAATTCTATGATGGGGTAGTTGCGTTCTGCTTTCGTCAGGATCCGGCTGGCATACGCAACAGGATGTTCTCGTCCTTGTTTGTCGTTTTGAGACAACACAACCCCCAAGTCTCTTTCCGCTAGCATCAGTTTGTAAAATGAATGGTTTGGAAATGTCTGGATATGCCAATATGGGTGCTGTAGTTAGTTTCTCTTTAAGGAAGTCCATAGCTTTTTGACCTTCACCTTTCCATTGGTATCGAGCTTCCTTTTTTAGTAAGTCATGCAAACGTTTGCTTGTTTTTGCAAGGTCTTTAATGAAGCGCCTGTAATAAGATGCCAAACCTAGGAAGCTGCGTAGTTCCGTTATATTACTTGGCGTAGG
>JASANF010008065.1:0-17031 GCA_030248245.1 Trissonchulus sp. WLG1_4 | reverse complement strand
AAAATCATAACTAAATGTTTTGTTAAAAGTGGGTATCACGTGAATGACTGCCGTGAAAGAGATTCAAAAGAATCGATACTGATAGACATCGATCTTCAATCTGCAATCGTCGTTTATTATAGAGACACGCAGTACGCACACGCACACACAACCACTTACCACACACACGTAGATAAACGCACACAACGTACGCGTCGCGAGTTGCACACAAGTCATTCTGCAGGCTTCAGTGATGCAGTAAACTGAGCATGATTTACATGCATTTTCAGTTTCAGTGCATTAACTGAAATTAGTATGCACGGCAGCTGAGGCGGCCGCGCAAAAATTCCGAAACAAACGACATATAGGATAAACATATTTAATATACAGTCCATCATTTAGCTAACCGGCTAATCACCGGATTACGCCGACAAAGAATAGCTCAAGAATAGGAATAGCTCGAGAATAGCTCAAGAATAAAATAAATTTTCATTGCACCAATATTTAAGCTCGAGATTAGTTATTCTCGAAGTTGGGGTATAGCTCAAGAATAGTCCAGGAATAGCTCAGGGATAGCTAAAAAATAACGAACATTACTGCACTAACCAAAGTTAGAGAATAGCTTATTCTCCAGCTATTCTCCCTTAATGTGCAAGTTATTCCTGATCTAGACCAGGAATAGTTGAAGAATAACCTAATAACTTGTAAAAAAAAATTAATATTTTGCACAATTTTAACATATTCATGTTTGTTGGGCTTATATGTTTATTTAGCGTAAAAATGACAAAACGAAAAAGTTTGAAAATGCTTGCTTTGGGGTTTCGTTTTCCATCAAGTTACTGACTGGGCTCAAGTCGACGTATTTTCGGTGAGCGGACGAGAAACAAATCTGCTATCATAACAAATTTGTAGGCAGGGCTTATGTAGGCTTATTCTTGAGCTCAATTGGCTGCCTGCTAGGCTGCGATTGATAACAGTAATGCAGCCTCATTTTTATTGGACAGCTGGAGAATAAGTTATTCTCCAGCTATTCCCGAGAATAGTTATTCTCGAGCTATTCTCTAATGGTGCAGGGGAAAAGTTGGAGAATAATACCTCGAGAGTAACTATTCTGGAATAGCTCGAGAATAAGAATAGCTCGAGAATAAGTTGGTGCAATCGGCCGAATAACAGCCATTCGTTTCATACGACTGCAAGTGTGAATCCAACCTATGCGAGAGCGAGACTTTAGGAACACACGAGCAGTATATAATAAGGACAAATTTCGGTCAGTTAGTTACAACAGTGAAGAGTCGAATAGCCGTTTTGATTATTTTGTCATAGCAACTTCACTTAGGGCCTATTCCTTTACCGGATTAAACGGACTGGACTTATTTTAGTCCGAGGTTTTGGAATGGCAAATCGGACTAAACGGACTAAACGAGTTAAAATAAGTCTGCAGCTTAATTTTAGTCTGACCCCATTCCAAAACTACCACTGGACTAAACGGACTTAACATGCACGCTTAACATTAGCGTTCATAGTTAAGTCCGTTTAGTCTGGTTAAAAACCAGCGCGCTAAAAGTTAAGTCCGTTTAATCCGGAGGTTTTGGAATGGAATTTTTATGCTTAATTTTTTTAATCGTTTAATCCAACGGAGCTGTGGCCTAACGGTTAAGGCGTGTGACTGAGCAACACATATGTTAGTGGATTCGCTTCACATCAGCTCTGAAATTTTTGTTCCTTCTAGTTAAATTATTTTCTTTCGAAATTTCTATTTCAAAGTTTCTAAAGTTCAATAATGTTTTTAATTTGCGTTTCTTTGCAAAAATGCAAATGTTATAGCAGTCTCTAAACCACCGGCAAATTTTTTAATTGTATGTAGGTACGTAGACATACGTAAAACGTAATCGTCGAACAGATTTTCAGACTCATTCTGGCTCGTTCATAAATGAAGATGCGTAACATCTGTATTTGTAATTAGAAGAACTATAGGTATGTAGTAACTACCTACATAGGTACTGACTGACAAAAATCTTGGTGCATGCCGCGCCTAATTTTACCGATACGGTAAAATAATACTTATTGTCGTCATGTGGAATCACGTGCGCTCGTCAATGGAAGTGCTTGTTTCACAGTTTTGCCGGCTGAACAAACATATTACTGCAAGAATGAAGCCTTTAGGGTGGCACTCAGGGGAACCGACCTTGGGGTTTAATTTTTTTCAGCGACATTTTTGACCATAATGTTTTGAAGAAAAGTTGTTCCGAATATAATAAGCTTTCATTTGATGTGCATGTTGCGATAAAAATTTTTTTCAAAATTTTTTGAACAAATTTGTAGTCGTAACAATATACTTATGTCACTAAAATGTGCAATTTCTTAACTTTAAGTTGATGTATTAAACATGAAAATGCATTGAAACTTTGCTGAGCTAATTTAGCCGAGAAAATAGCAAATTCAAAAAGCTGATAAATCTTCGAAAATGTCTATTTTTTGAAAATTTTTTTGTCTATTTTTGTCTATTCTTAAAAAAATGATTATGGCTTTTGCTAACTTTTTTAACTGAAATATGCAGTACTAGGAAAGGTCTAATTTTTGAAACAGTGAAACGTGTGGGCAAACTTCACATTTTTGCGTAGCGAAATCGAATACTTTTTTTGGACCTGGGTCCCAGCTGCCGATTACGATCGAGTTGAAATTTTGCACAATGAAAGAAAGAATAGACGTGAAAGTTTTTCGATTTTTGAATTTTGGCTCGCAGCACTTTTTGTAGCAACTCAAACACAACTGATTTTTGAAAAATTTATTTTTTGCAAAATCAAAATTGAAAATAAAAAATCGAAGACCTTTCGCGTCTAGATTTTTGAAAGATCTTTCGAGCGATACCAAGATCGTAAAAATCGATTAAGGTTTCGCTGAGCTAGGTGAAAAACAAATTAAGTGTGAATATGAATTTGAACATGACCATAAAATTTGACACATTGTCATTAAAGTGCTGAAAAGTATTGTAAATATGTTTTTGAGGCCTCTTTGATGTACAATTAAACTGTATTGCTACTAATTGCATGAGATTGGTTCCAAAGATGACCATTTTTGCTAGGCGCCACCTTAAGTGACTCGACTAACAGCTTTGAGCATTTTTACTGGAACGTTGCTGATAAAGATATATTACTAGAAGCAAGAGTCTAGAAAAGATCTTTGAAATCTACGTAGTAGGAGGATCTTACTCGTGGCGTGTTTTTTGTTATTCCGTGGCCGTAGACTCACAGCGCAAATTTTCCCGCACAAAAATTTTACCGGCTGAACAGACATCGACCCAGGATACGACCCTAGATCAGCTGTTACTCTTGGTGTTTTTGCGCGGATAACTTAGATTTTGACATTAAAATTTTAGGTTCTGAAAAAGTTTTACAGGTATGTTGTTGCATTAAGTTTTCAAGAAATTCATTCGTTAACCAATTTTTACAAATATCAATCTCTTGTATGAAGTCTAAAAACTGGCATAAAATTTCTTTTAATTTTAGGAAAATTTATAAGTGACAATAAAAGGGTCAGAAACTTTCTACAGAAAATTCACATCTCGTCGTCAGTCGTAGTCGGGCCAGGTACTCAGGTCGAGTTGTTCGACAAGTTGCCAACGATAAGTAGTCAGTGGGTAGCCTAGCAACAGCGTTAACGTTCTGTGCGGTGTGTAGACTACACAGGTGTACAGATACTGGTTCATCCAGTAGAATTAACGAACTGATTTTTCATTTTTTTCGTAGGCCGCGCCACAATTTACCGAAACGGTAAAATAATACTGACTGCCATCGTGTGAAAATTCTTACGCTCGTCGATTGAAGTGCTTGTTATATATTTACTGTTTCAGATTCGTGATGGATCAGGAGTTTCTAGTGGAGTTCCGACGCGCGATGAGTCTGGACGCGGTCATCCAGCTCTACTATCGCAACATGCAGCTGACCCATTGGAAACAAGTTCACAACTCCATATTTAGTACCCTACTCGCATATTGGGGAGGCATTTTGGGGCTTACGGTAGACTTAATGGGTGGAATGCATAAAGGCGTCTTACGTTAAAACCAGTCTAAGGCGTTCTATTTCAGTAATTTAGAACATCGTAACGAAAAATTCTACACGTATTACATAGGTTCGAACGTTGCCCTCAGCTCAGACTGCGTTTAGCAAGACTGAGCTAAGACTGCCTTTATGCATTCCACCATACATGTCCAATACTGCTAGTTTATATCTTTGACTATTGTGACTATATCACTTGTGTTAAAAAATGACTTGGACATGGGAGGGTCGAACCGTTTAGAAATTCACTGTTTACAAATTCACTGTTTAGAAAGATTTGTTAAAAAGTTCACCGTTTAGAAACTGGATTTTCGGAACGTTCACCGTTTAGAAAGTTGAATTTTATAAACGGTCACCGTTTAGAATACTAAATTTGCGAAAAGGTCATAGCTTAGAAACTGTTTTTTCCGCTGTCAAAGGAAACTTTTAGCTAACTTTTAATTCACTGGTCTGAATGAAAGGTTTTTAGAGCTTTACATCTAGCAAGAACTTAGCAATACGTGCTTTTAATTAGTTGTTCAACATACGAACTGTAAATCTTTTAAACCTACATACCTTTTAAATACATACATACCTACCTTACATAACTTTTAAAAATGCCAAAATTTTAATCGTCAGTAACAATTTTCACGGGGTACTTATAACTGTACCCTTCGGGATCGGTATGTGGGGCCCCAAACTGTGCCCTAAATTTAATTTAAAATCATATACCACACTCACACACCTCAGGTAGCTAGGATACCCTTGTTTTGGAGCTATACCCGTAGCCTGGTGTAGTGTCAAAACAAGGAAGAGGTGAATCTGGGAACCACCCTGTACTCGACCACCTACTGGGCAAACATAAAAAAAAAACAATTTTCAGTTTTAAAACACAAAAGAGTAAACATCAAAGAACTAAAACGGTGAACGTTCTGAAAATTCAAATTTCTAAACGGTGAACTTTTTTACAAATCTTTCTAGACAGACAGTGAATTCCGAAACAGATAATTTCTAAACGGTGAACGCACGCCGTCGATTCATACTTACAGTCGCATGTCCGTTTAGTCGGTGAAATAATTAAAATGTAGCGCTTATTATACGTTCTTATACGTACATTATTGGTGGCGTGATTATTTTGTAATTTTGCTAGCTGAACGGACACAAGGCTAAATAAAATGAAATTTAATGAAAATTTTAGTATGAAAAATTACGACGCGATCGAGATTTCTGCAACCTTTAGTTTGTGGGTGCCCTGGTGTAAGTTTGGGAGAGCTGAGGCAAGTAAGATGGGGGGGCGCTTTGTTCAGAACCGGCAAGGTTTTCTGTCTGAGCTATGTTTCATTTACACATTTTGGACAAAATTAAAACGGCGACGACTAAAAAAGGGCTTACAGACGTGTAGCCATTTAAGCCTGTTTCACACGAGGTGGATTTTCAATGGGACTTTCCCCACGGGGATCCCCAGGGGGATTCCCGTGGGAGTCCCCACGCGTCCCCAAGGGGATCCCCGAGGGGACGCATGGGGAACGAGGGTGATTTTCAAGGGGACGCATGGGGACGCATGTGAATCCCCCCGGGGATCCCCTTGGGGAAAGCCGTTCACACGAGGCAGATTCGCGCTGGGATTCAAAAATGCCTTCCCAGTAGGTAGTATTGTTATGGTGGTTGTATATTGATTTTTTGACCATTCTAATTTCCGCAAAAGTTGCACAGTATTAATTATACATATGTTATAAGATATGTTATACCTATATATTACATCTTAATTAATAATTTAAATTTTTATATTCCATTTTTTGTTTTATTTTAACACAGTATTGGTACAAAGTCCATATGTATACGTGTTGTATAAGCACAGTGACGTGTATGTATAAAAATAGTAATAATGGCCTGGGAAAACTTTAATAACTGAAAATTCAGGCATCGTGTGAAATTTTGTGACTCACGTGATATTACTTGATTGGCCTCTGCATGTGGATCCCCTTGAAAAAACGCTCGGAGAGCGATAAGCTAAATTCCCCATGTGGATCCCCTCGGGGATCCTCCTGCATCCCTACGCGTCCCCAGGCGTCCCCAAGGGATCCCCATGGGGATCACCCTGCGTTCCCACGCTTTCTCGTGCGTCCCCATGGGGACGCCTGGGGACGCAAGGGGATCCCCTTGAAAATCCACCTCGTGTGAAACAGGCTTAAATTACGAAATGATCTGATGCGCTATTTATTGGTGCCATGATGATTTTGTACTTTTGCCGGTCTGGGCCCTGTTGCACAACATTACCACCGGATTGCACCAACAAAGAATATCTCAAGAATAGGAATAGCTCGAGAATAGCTCGGGAATAAAATAAATTTTCATTGCACCAATATTTAAGCTCGAGAATAGTTATTCTCGAAGTTGGAGAATAGCTCAAGAATAGCTAAAGAATAGCTCAGGAAAAGCTGAAGAATAACGAACAGTATTGCACTAACCAAAATTATAGAATAGCTTATTCTCCAGCTATTCTCTTGCAATGTGCAAGTTATTCCTGATCTAGACCAGGAATAGCTGAAGAATAAGCTAATAACTTTTAGAAAAAATAACCAATTTCCAAAATTTTTTCCTTATTAATGTTTATTAGGCTTATATAATGTTTATTTAACGTAAAAGTAACAAAACAAAAAAAGTTTGAAAATGCACGCTTTAAGGTTTCGTTCGCCATCCGGTTACTGACTTGGCTCAAGTCGACGTATCTTCGGTGAGCGGACGAGAAACAAATCTGCTCTCATAACAAATTTGTAGGCGGGGCTTATGTAGGCTTATTCTCGAGCTTAATTGGCTGTCTGCTAGGCTGTGATTGGATAACAATGATGCAGCCACATTTTTACTGGCCAGCTGGAGAATAAGTTATTCTCCAGCTATTCTCGAGAATAGTTATTCTCGAGCTATTCTCTAATGGTGCAGGGGAAAAGTTGGAGAATAATTCCTCGAGAATAACTAGGTATTCTGGACCTAGCTCGAGAATAAGAATAGCTCGAGAATAAGTTGGTGCAATTGGCCGTTCAAGTCTTACAATTGTAACAATTGTGAAATTTCACAAGCTTCACAATTGTTACAATTGTAAGATTTCACAAGCGCTACAATTGTCACAATTTTAACAATTGTAACATTGGCCTATAAAATGTGCATAGACAAATCCAGTTGTGAAATATTTTGGGATTACAATTGCTACAATTGTAACAATTGTAATTAAAAAACCTCAAATTTAGTTCAATTTATGCTTCCAATTGTTACAATGTGAAAATTTTGGGTTGCGCAGCTACAATTGTAACAATTGTAAGTGTCTTGGTGTATGAAATGCACATGATCGGAGCTACAATTGTTACAATTGTGAAATTTTAGAAATGTTTGTGAAAACTGAGTGGCCGAAGTTAAAGTTAAATTGCTCCCGATATAGCTTACTAAAAAGTTCAAAAATTAGCTCAAATTGTCAATAATAACTGAGAAATCTTTTTATATAAATGAAAAATTAAAAGATAGAATTAAAACTTAAGAATATTGTCATTTAAAAAGACAGACGGAAGAAAAATCACTTGTAAGAAATCCTTCACAATTGTTAAAATCTGGATTTACAAATGTTTCTGCGCAACCCGATTTAAAACATTTGTTGGAAATAGAACGAAATTTCAAAAATTTTCACAATTGTTACAATTGTAACAATTCTGAAATTTCACAATATTGTGAACAGCTTGGCATATGAAATATGCATGAAAATTATTACAATTGTTACAATTGTAACAATTGTGAAATTTCACAATTGTTGAATTGCCGACCAGTTGCGAAGCAAAGGCAACCCTTTTGTATCTGAAATGTCTGTTATTAATATTATTATTATTAATATTACAAGACTAGTGCGTCTAGTTTAGACTAGTTAGACTAGATCTACAACGTGAAGTCACGCAGTGTTTAACAATGAAACTTGTTTTGAAAAAAATTTCAAAATCCAAACTTGAGTCAAAGTTGACTTGCAATGCGATTTGATCGCATATGAGGTGATTACAGGTAGTCAACAAAAGGGAAAAATTCCAGGAGCCATAACTTTTTATACGGTTGTGGTATCGACGTGAAATTTTTTTTAAATGCTAGCGCTTGTCAAGAGCTATCGATTGATAGGTCGCACGATGACGTAAAAACCAACCAATGTTCCGTATTAATTAATTGTTAAACGCTGATTTAACGTGGCGTCCGTCAACGTCAAGTAAGGTGTCATTCGTAAGCGCCTGAAGTTCTGAGCAGAATGCCGTTAATTTCATGTTTCTACGTCAACGTTGAAGCAAGTTATAACGGTTTCAATTTTTCCGAACTTTTGGTCAATACGCATATGGTGTGAGTAGTCGCGGAGGAATTTTTTCGAACAAAATGTTTTCTAAAATGAACTTTAGGCAATAACGTTTTCCAGGGACCACGTAAAAGGTTCTAGTTTTCACTATTAGATAATGCAGACTATGGGCTTTTATTTGATACCAAAAAAAGCTATACGTTAACGCTGACTTATATACAGAAAAATGCAAAATAAAATTTTTGAATAGAATAAATTTTAGATTTAGACCCATATGGCCGGCTCCATGGTCACTGATGGAATAAAAACTGTTTTGTGTAAGGATCACAGTTATATGGATGACTTCATGGAAGCGTTTCTTTTGTTATATCAATGGTAACACGGACGTTACGTAACATTTTTTGAAAAATATTCAGTTTACGTAAAAACTTTTTACGCCATAACTTTTTTTAGCTAGCTGGTAAAAAGTTCTAGTTTTCGGCATCAGTTAGGATATAAGAACAGCTTTCATTTGACACCATAAAAACTATAGGTTACCGCTGACTTATGTGACGAAAAACGTAAGATTAATTTTGACAATAAAATAACTCCAACTTTATTGACCTGGAACCAGAGAACCGGGCCACGTCCATCATAATGTAAGCTTATTTCATATTTAGAACATCAACGCCAACCCTTCCAAAGCCACCTCACCCTATTATTATAATTATCACAAAAAATAGGATAGTTTTAAAGATGGTAATTAAAGATGGTAATTAAAGATGGTAATTAAAGATGGTAATTAAAGATGGTAATTAAAGATGGTAATTAAAGATGGTAATTAAAAGTATAAAATGGTATTTAAGATTAATTAAATGGTAAATATATAATATGTCAGGTTAAGTATAGCTTTTTTGCATTTTGTAAAAGTCAAATAAGCTTTTTTGTATCAAGTAAAAGCCCATAGTCTGCATATCTAATAGTGAAAACTAGAACCTTTTACGTGGTCCCTGGAAAAAGTTATTGCCTAAAGTTCTTTTTAGAAAACATTTTGTTCGAAAAAATTCCTCCGCGACTACTCACACCATATGCGTATTGACCAAAAGTTCGGAAAAATTGAAACCGTTATAACTTGCTTCAACGTTGACGTAGAAACATGAAATTGACGGCATTCTGCTCAGAACTTCAGGCGCTTTCGAATGACACCTTACTTGACGTTGACGGACGCCACGTTAAATCAGCGTTTAACAATTAATTAATACGGAACATTGGTTGGTTTTTACGTCATCGTGCGACCTATCAATCGATAGCTCTTGACAAGCGCTAGCATTTAAAAAAAATTTCACGTCGATACCACAACCGTATAAAAAGTTATGGCTCCTGGAATTTTTCCCTTTTGTTGACTACCTGTAATCACCTCATATGCGATCAAATCGCATTGCAAGTCAACTTTGACTCAAGTTTGGATTTTGAAATTTTTTTCAAAACAAGTTTTATTGTTAAACACTGCGTGACTTCACGTTGTAGATCTAGTCTAACTAGTCTAAACTAGACGCACTAGTCTTGTAATAATATTAATAATAATAATATTAATAACGAACATACACATTCCAGATACAAGACTTTGGTTTTTGCTTCTCGTCTGGCAGGTTATTCAATAAATTTGAAAATTGTCAAGATGTAAATTTTAATAATTTTCAAGTTTTCTTGCTTTTTCAATATGCTAACCTTTTTGATAAATTGAGATTTCAAATTGTTGTTCTCATTGAGAATATTTTTTAATTTCTATTTCTAACCAATGTATTTAATAAGGCTGGGCACGCACATACGTTAGTACATATATTTATAAACAATAGTGATTTATTTCTAGCAATTTTTTTTCTTCCTTTTTTTTTTTTTGATGATATTCTTAATAATTTTTTATTTTTTTTTATTTTTTTTTTTTTATAAAAAGATATTTCATTTGTTATTGTCGATAATTTGTGATTTTTTTAGTATTTTTTAGTAAGTATCGGGGGAAAATTAAATTTAACTTTCGCCCCTCAGTTTTCCCCAAACATTTCTAAAATTTCCCAAATTTTACCAATTTTGCTTCCGTCAATTGCATTCCCCAAGACACTACCGATACTATTGTAAATAGTAGCTGCGCAACCCAAAATTTTCACATTGTAACAATTGGAAGCATAAATTGAACTAAATTTGAGGTTTTTTAATTACAATTGTTACAATTGTAGCAATTGTAATCCCAAATCTTTCGCCAACTGGATTTGTCTATGCACATTTTATAGGCCAATGTTACAATTGTTAAAATTGTGACATTTGTAGCGCTTGTGAATATCTTACGATTGTAATAATTGTGAAGCTTGTGAAATTTCACGATTGTTACAATTGTTGAGCTTGAACGGCCAATTGCACCAACTTATTCTCGAGCTATTCTTATTCTCGAGCTAGGTACCAGAATACCTCGTTATTCTCGAGGAATTATTCTCCAACTTTCCCCCCTGCACCATTAGAGAATACCTCGAGAATAACTATTCTCGAGAATAGCTGGAGAATAACTTATTCTCCAGTTGTCCAATAAAATTGTGGCTGCATCACTGTTATCCAATCACAGCCTAGCAGGCAGCCAATTGAGCTCGAGAATAAGCCTACATAAGCCCCGCCTACAATTTTGTTATGATAGCAGATCTGTTTCTCGTTCGCTCACCGAAAATACGTCGACTTGAGCCAAGTCCGTAACTTGATGGAGCACGAAACCCCAAAGCGTTCATTTTCAAACTTTTTTTGTTTATGTTACTTTTACGTTAAATAAACATATATAAGCCTAATAAACATGAATAAGGAAAAAATTTTGGAAATTAGTTAATTTTTTCTAAAAGTTATTAGCTTATTCTTCAACTATTCCTGGTCAACAGAAAATAACTTGCACATTGCAAGAGAATAGCTGGAGAATAAGCTATTTTCTATAATTTTGGTTAGTGCAATACTGTTCGTTATTCTTCAGCTTTTCCTGAGCTATTCTTTAGCTATTCTTCAGCTATTCTCCAACTTCGAGAATAACTATTTCTCGAGCTTAAATATTGGTGCAATGAAAATTTATTTTATTCCCGAGCTCTTCTCAGCTATTCCTATTCTTGAGATATTCTTTGTTGGTGCAATGCGGTGGTAATGTTGTGCAACAGGGCCCAGACCGGCAAAAGTACAAAATCATCATGGCACCAAGAATGATAGCGCATCAGATCATTTCGTAAGATAAGCCTGTTTCACACGAGGTGGATTTTCAAGGGATCCCCTTGCGTCCCCAGGCGTCCCCATGGGGACGCACGAGAAAGCGTGGGAACGCAGGGTGATCCCCATGGTGATCCCTTGGGGACGCCTGGGGACGCGTAGGGATGCAGGGAGAGGGGGAGTCCCCGAGGGGATCCACATGGGGATTCAGCTTATCGCTCTCCGAGCGTTTTTTCAAGGGGATCCACATGCAGAGGCCAATCAAGTAATATCACGTGAGTCACAAAATTTCACACGATGCCTGAATTTTCAGTTATTAAAGTTTTCCCAGGCCATTATTACTATTTTTATACATACACGTCACTGTGCTTATACAACACGTATACATATGGACTTTGTACCAATACTGTGTTAAAATAAAACAAAAATGGAATATAAAAATTTAAATTATTAATTAAGATGTAATATATAGGTATAACATTTATCTTATAACATATGTATAATTAATACTGTGCAACTTTTGCGGAAATTAGAATGGTCAAAAAATCAATATACAACCACCATAACAATACTACCTACTGGGAAGGCATTTTTGAATCCCAGCGCGAATCTGCCTCGTGTGAACGGCTTTCCCCAAGGGGATCCCCGGGGGGGGGGACTCACATGCGTCCCCTATGCGTCCCCTTGAAAATCACCCTCGTCCCCATGCGTCCCCTCGGGGATCCCATTGGGGACGCGTGGGGGCTCCCGACGGGATCCCCCTGGGGATCCCCGTGGGGAAAGTCCCATCGAAAATCCACCTCGTGTGAAACAGGCTTAAATGGCTACACGTCTGTAAGCCCTTTTTTAGTCGTCGCCGTTTTAATTTTGTCCAAAATGTGTAAATGAAACATAGCTCAGACAGAAAACCTTGCCGGTTCTGAACAAAGCGCCCCCCCATCTTACTTGCCTCAGCTCTCCCAAACTTACACCAGGGCACCCCAAACTAAAGGTTGCAGAAATCTCGATCGCGTCGTAATTTTTCATACTAAAATTTTCATTAAATTTCATTTTATTTAGCCTTGTGTCGTTCAGCTAGCAAAATTACAAAATAATCACGCCACCAATAATGTACGTATAAGAACGTATAATAAGCGCTACATTTTAATTATTTCACCGACTAAACGGACATGCGACTGTAAGTATGAATCGACGGCGTGCGTTCACCGTTTAGAAATTATCTGTTTCGGAATTCACTGTCTGTCTAGAAAGATTTGTAAAAAAGTTCACCGTTTAGAAATTTGAATTTTCAGAACGTTCACCGTTTTTAGTTCTTTGATGTTTACTCTTTTGTGTTTTAAAACTGAAAATTGTTTTTTTTTTATGTTTGCCCAGTAGGTGGTCGAGTACAGGGTGGTTCCCAGATTCACCTCTTTCCTTGTTTTGACACTACACCAGGCTACGGGTATAGCTCCAAAACAAGGGTATCCTAGCTACCTGAGGTGTGTGAGTGTGGTATATGATTTTAAATTAAATTCAGGGCACAGTTTGGGGCCCTACATACCGATCCCGAAGGGTACAGTTATAAGTACCCCGTGAAAATTGTTACTGACGATTAAAATTTTGGCATTTTTAAAAGTTATGTAAGGTAGGTATGTATGTATTTAAAAGGTATGTAGGTTTAAAAGATTTACAGTTCGTATGTTGAACAACTAATTAAAAGCACGTATTGCTAAGTTCTTGCTAGATGTAAAGCTCTAAAAACCTTTCATTCAGACCAGTGAATTAAAAGTTAGCTAAAAGTTTCCTTTGACAGCGGAAAAAACAGTTTCTAAGCTATGACCTTTTCGCAAATTTAGTATTCTAAACGGTGACCGTTTATAAAATTAATTTCTAAACGGTGAACGTTCCGAAAATGCAGTTTCTAAACGGTGAACTTTTTAACAAATCTTTCTAAACAGTGAATTTGTAAACAGTGAATTTCTAAACGGTTCGACCCTCCCATGTCCAAGTCATTTTTTAACACAAGTGATATAGTCACAATAGTCAAAGATATAAACTAGCAGTATTGGACATGTATGGTGGAATGCATAAAGGCAGTCTTAGCTCAGTCTTGCTAAACGCAGTCTGAGCTGAGGGCAATGTTCGAACCTATGTAATACGTGTAGAATTTTTCGTTACGATGTTCTAAATTACTGAAATAGAACGCCTTAGACTGGTTTTAACGTAAGACGCCTTTATGCATTCCACCCATTAAGTCTACCGTAAGCCCCAAAATGCCTCCCCAATATGCGAGTAGGGTACTAAATATGGAGTTGTGAACTTGTTTCCAATGGGTCAGCTGCATGTTGCGATAGTAGAGCTGGATGACCGCGTCCAGACTCATCGCGCGTCGGAACTCCACTAGAAACTCCTGATCCATCACGAATCTGAAACAGTAAATATATAACAAGCACTTCAATCGACGAGCGTAAGAATTTTCACACGATGGCAGTCAGTATTATTTTTACCGTTTCGGTAAATTGTGGCGCGGCCTACGAAAAAATGAAAAATCAGTTCGTTAATTCTACTGGATGAACCAGTATCTGTACACCTGTGTAGTCTACACACCGCACAGAACGTTAACGCTGTTGCTAGGCTACCCACTGACTACTTATCGTTGGCAACTTGTCGAACAACTCGACCTGAGTACCTGGCCCGACTACGACTGACGACGAGATGTGAATTTTCTGTAGAAAGTTTCTGACCCTTTTATTGTCACTTATAAATTTTCCTAAAATTAAAAGAAATTTTATGCCAGTTTTTAGACTTCATACAAGAGATTGATATTTGTAAAAATTGGTTAACGAATGAATTTCTTGAAAACTTAATGCAACAACATACCTGTAAAACTTTTTCAGAACCTAAAATTTTAATGTCAAAATCTAAGTTATCCGCGCAAAAACACCAAGAGTAACAGCTGATCTAGGGTCGTATCCTGGGTCGATGTCTGTTCAGCCGGTAAAATTTTTGTGCGGGAAAATTTGCGCTGTGAGTCTACGGCCACGGAATAACAAAAAACACGCCACGAGTAAGATCCTCCTACTACGTAGATTTCAAAGATCTTTTCTAGACTCTTGCTTCTAGTAATATATCTTTATCAGCAACGTTCCAGTAAAAATGCTCAAAGCTGTTAGTCGAGTCACTTAAGGTGGCGCCTAGCAAAAATGGTCATCTTTGGAACCAATCTCATGCAATTAGTAGCAATACAGTTTAATTGTACATCAAAGAGGCCTCAAAAACATATTTACAATACTTTTCAGCACTTTAATGACAATGTGTCAAATTTTATGGTCATGTTCAAATTCATATTCACACTTAATTTGTTTTTCACCTAGCTCAGCGAAACCTTAATCGATTTTTACGATCTTGGTATCGCTCGAAAGATCTTTCAAAAAATCTAGACGCGAAAGGTCTTCGATTTTTTATTTTCAATTTTGATTTTGCAAAAAAAAAAATAAATTTTTCAAAAATCAGTTGTGTTTGAGTTGCTACAAAAAGTGCTGCGAGCCAAAATTCAAAAATCGAAAAACTTTCACGTCTAATCTTTCTTTCATAGTGCAAAATTTCAACTCGATCGTAATCGGCAGCTGGGACCCAGGTCCAAAAAAGTATTCGATTTCGCTACGCAAAAATGTGAATTTTCGCCCACATGTTTCACCGTTTCAAAAATTAGACCTTTCCTAGTACTGCATATTTCAGTTAAAAAAGTTAGAACAATATGTAATGAGTCGAGAGCGTCAAAAAAAAAAAACGTATTGCTAACGATGTATGGATAAAGTCACGATGAGTCAAGTCATTATATAAAAAGTTACATATAAATACCAATGATTCTTGTCCATTAAATTATGAGCATAATCTGATGTTATATTGGGGTCTTTATAATAGAAGTAGATTTAGCTAGATATAAAGAGGCTAGGATGATAACTTAGTCGAGATGCAGTTATATATATATATATATATATATATATATATATATATATATATATATATATATATATTTTTTTTTTTCGGCCAGCTAGCCAGTCAACCCATGCTATTAGTAACCTTTACTGCTTGACCAACCAATACCGGTTTTATCCTGTAAAATCGAATCTGATTGGTCATTTGTTATTCTTATGGTCAATAACAGTGACTTTCAACTTAATGCACTATTTTGCTGCTTAAAGGCGCATAATTTAGCAATAAAATCTGTTCTCGTAATGTTTCACACACCAAAGTGGTTTAAGTAGGGTACATGACCATACTTGGAGTTGAAGAATTACTTGTCTACTAAGAGTGTTTCATGTCACAATGGAACTCCGGGATTTGCCTGACTCTTAGTAGACAAGTAATTCTTTTTTGCTGTAAAATAATAGCCTCAGGCACATTAAACTAGTAATATCTAACTTTAGCAGCAGAACTTAGCTTACAAACTTATATACTATAAACTTATAGACTATATACTTTTAAACTAACTTATATACTATGAATGCATATCGTATTCTTAAGGTACAAAACCACCTCAGTAAATGTGTGGCTGCATTTCAGATACCGTAAAAACCTAGTTAGTTTTCCCTTGTTGAAACACATACACACAATCGCAAAAGTTCAATGACAATTCGGTATGCAAAAAAGCTAGTTTCAGTAAATTATCATTAAAACAATTTGTTTGGTACAACATAATATGCAAAACAAATTAGAGCAAAATACAACAAAAATAGTAGGTTATGAAACAAAATATGACAAAAAGAATTTCACTAAACTTTATAAAAATTTATGGCATTAAAAAGGTAAGAAAATGAATAGAAACTATTTAATAAATGAAAAATCGCATTAGTTAAACTGATCTAACGCATACGTAGCAAACAAATTCTTCTAATCTTACTCCATAACCACATCATTTTCAGGGAAAAATCTGCAATTCTGCATGAACGACATATAAGAACAAAGAAAAACACAAACCCTAATAATTTAACAACAAATCAGCTCTTTAGCTAAACTACTATAACAAATCTGGGACAATTATACAGCCGTTACTCACGCCAAAATAACGCACGAAATCCTTATAAAATCACACAAACTCAACCTTGTGTATAAAACGAACAATTCAACAAAAACACTAAATTTTGGCTAAAGTCAGACCAGCTGTGTGAAATTCTGGTTTTTTCTGTCATACAATCGCAAATTTTTACTGCCCTATAGTTATATATTTACTACGAAATTATAAATTTCAGATACTTGAAGTGAATCTAAGCGTAATGTAATGAACGATAGCCCATGTCTACATTGTCTATCAAATTGGTTGAGGCCTAGTGACCATAAGTCCAGAATCGTGCTAGTCATGTACCAAACAACACATCACTCGGACGTCGTCACTCGACCATTAATTTAAAAACTAATGTGGTCACTGTCGCTTGTTATGCAGCAAGAGTAGTGATCCTTTTGACGCACGTGTGAACACACTAAAAAAATTGAAATCTAATTAAAAATTTCAAC
>JASANF010008064.1:0-21499 GCA_030248245.1 Trissonchulus sp. WLG1_4 | reverse complement strand
AACAAGTACGACAATAATCAATGGAATTGATAAGGCCAAGGCGCATTACTTAATGTATATAAATTATAGAAATCGGGCTGATGCTGCAAAACCTAAATTCGCGATTGTCCGCACAGTGTCTGTCTGTCTGTCCCTCAGCAAAAACAGATCAACAGCGAAACAGGGGCAGGCCTAATCGGTCGATTCTGCATATATGTGTATTGTGTATATATACCTAGACATGCAACACCGACAGGTTGTTTCTCGACAGAAATATAGCCGTATGACTGTTCATTGTTCAGTATGCAAAGTTAAGAAATAAATCCTATAACTGATTGGCCCGTATTCACATACTAACACTAACGCTTAAACTTAGTGTTTACACTTAGTGTTAGCGCTTATAAGCGCTAAGTGTTACATACTTGAACTTCTACCATGCTAAACATACTTAAGCGCTTAGCGTTTGTTTGTGAATAACACTTAGTATGTGAATACGGGCCATAGTGTCTTGGATGTTGGATCTGCTTGTGGAGCTAAGTTAGGTAAGTAAGGTATCTCGTAATTTTGCGGACTGGACGGACATGCGACTGTAGGATAGCTATGTGAGTATGAATCGACCGTTATAAACATTTCTAAAGAAGGGTTAGCATGATGGCGCAAGTGGGCAGGGCAGGATACGGCGCTGCTAGCTCACAACTTGGCTGGCTTCTCTTCAGTTGCAAAATAATGTTGAAAACTTATCACACAGTTTGTGACTGACTACTTAGGACGTCATGACCATGAGGGCGAAAGGCGCCTCAAAGTGCAAACTCGTACAGAAACCAGCAATAAAATTGGCACATCCAGGTTGCAGTCCATAACAGCTATAAATGTCCGTTATGATCGATAAAAATGTGTCCATCCCGTCTGGCAAGAGAAGGAATCCTTTCGATCCGAATTGAATGAGGGGGCGATGTGAGGTCGGGTGGGGTGGGGGGGCTAGTCATGGAGGACGGAGTTTAGCCAGGATACCACCTTGGGGACGTTCTTTTGGCGCCAGTGAATGTTGATGCGGATGTTCTCGCGGGCTTCGGTGAACTTGCGACGCACGGTGGAGAGGTCTGTCCGCGACATGAACAGATTCACCTGCAATGCGTTCAGTTTCGTCATGTAAAACAATTATATTCTGGCCAGATGTCTGTTCCGCCGGCAAAACATCACGTCACATGCCGATCTTACACGCTCAATGGTGCCATGACTTTTTCGTAATTACGCCGGTTGAACCCAAAACGGACATAAACGGCTGTATGTATGAATTAACCCTAACGAATATATGATGATACAGGAATTGGAACAAACTTTTGCTGCTATGAACAATTGATGTCAATTGCCTATATTAGTTTTGTCAAGTTTGTATGCAAACTGGACTTGAATTCAGCCTTGTGCGTGCGGAAACTTTTTAGGGTGATATTCTGAACTTGAGTAGTACAATGAATATGCGTATAACGCGAGCCTTAGACCAAGCAAAGGACATAAAACTAACGTCATGAAGTTCCCATTCGCTGTTGAAGTAGTTCACCACATCCACCAGTTTGCCGGAGATCTCGTCCAATCTGAAACGTATACGACCACGTAACGTATGGGCCCACCACTATTCAGAGTTTCAGACAACCAGTGACAATGTTTATTAGTTTGTTTATATCTCCCACCTTTCGGGTTTAAGCAAACTCGATATAAGCTTCTTAACGAGGTATAGAAGAGCTAAAGCATGAGCCCTATAGCCCTATTGGCGAACATATACTTAACTAGTCTATGTACCTACCTAGTACCTAGGTTGCTTGGTAGTTGTAGCCATTAAACAGAAAGATGAATGTATGGACTGTTTGCCACCTTAGCGTCGATTCATACTTGCAGCCGCATGTCCGTTTATCCGGTAAAATTGGAAACAATCACGCCACAATTTGATCGAATACACTCTGGGTGGCGTGATTTTATATTTCGTAATGTTGCCGGCCGAACGGACATACGGCTGTAAGTGTGAATCGACCCTTAGCCTACTGTATTTCTTTGAAGTCAGTATGGTGAGTAGCACATAGGTACCGTTGCATGAGTAGTTTCCAGTTGTCCTTGAGGAATCGCCAGGCCACGGATCGCCCGACGGGGTTGGCCGTCACGCTGGTCACGATGTCGCCCAGATCCCACTGCCGGATCACCGAGTGGTTCAGCGACGCGTGGAACAGTCTAAAGCACACAGGAGTATGACCAATTGCACCCGCTTGATATTGGCTACAGAGCTACTTATACCTGCTCTCGACCCCTAGTTCGGAATATTTGTTATTTATGAGGTATTTCTGGTATGAGGTCTGGAACTATTTCAATGCACTTTATAGAAAAACTTAATCTCCATTTGCACCAAACTCCACGTGTCTATTTAGCTAGGTAAATTTACAGAAAAAATAACACTGTTGATGTAGGCGATGGTAAAGTTACGTAACAACTCTGTGAGCACTGAGCAGGTAAAGATAAAGTTGAAGTTGAAAATAACTTAAGGTTAACGTGGAATGGAAACTTTGTTGCATTGTTGTTGTTTATGTGAAGTTATGAAAAGCCCGGTTCATACTCGCCCTTGTCGTTGTCCTTATCGTTTTGTCTCTAAGCAAATTCCAAAGAAGTTACTTGGCCAAATGAGTTAATATTTCGCATGAAAAAGTAGCTGGAACGCTTTTGTAAATGTTTCACATCAGCTGACCGGAATATGTTCTTGTCCCTGTCCTGTCCCATGTTCTTAAGGACATGTATGAACCGGGCTAAAGTGCATTAGGATGTAGTTGTGAGAATGTGAGACCTGTGCAGGAGCCAAGGGACTCTGGTGCAGGCGAGAGTTTGCAGGAGCAGCTTTTTCTCGGAGGCGGAGGTGGCCTGCAGGTACTTGTCCCAGGCAAAATCCCACTCCGCGTGTCCCCCCTCCCGGATCGCTGTGCAGATCACTGGCTGCTTGAACGTCACTGGGATGCTGCAACAGTGGGATAGGACAGACACCAACTCACACACTCCGTTTGGGTGCACACACAAACGCAATGCCGTCCCCGCGTAACGCACACTTATCAAATTCGAAGGTTAAGTAAGGTCGGACCAAAAAATCCCTGTTCCCTGAGACTAAAGAAACACTCGATTTTTTACAAAACGAACGAATTGCAAGCATCAAGCAAGCATCAAGAGTACAGCGAGTAGTCACAAAAGTTGCGCCACCTATTCTGTTTCAGGGTTCGGTAATTTTTGGTCAGCCTCTAGACAACACACAGTTTGGCACATACAAAGCACCGACGGGCAACTAAGATTGCGGTAGATTACTGTAGCTGGCCAGTTGGCAGTGCCTAGTGGCGTGTCGCCTGACCTTGCCAGTGCGGGGTGGGAGAGGGCTGACAACATAAGTATGGGTTATAGCACTGGTTGGCTTGCTATAAGTGATTTATACGCATGTTTCTGTGAAACTCCGAGTGCACCAGCACGAGGGTTTCACACATGCGTATCAATTACTTTTAGCACAACCACCAGTGCTATAAGTGACTTGTAAATTGATTAGAGTATGGCGTGCAGTATAAGTAGACTGCACGCTGCTGCGTGCAGTATAAGTGTAAGTTATAGCACGATGTAGCGTGCACTCAGTAATTTATACGCACTGTAAAGTGAAGCGCCAAGTGCATGAACGAGTGCGCGCAGCGCACGAGTTTATGCACGCGGGCTTCACGTGTTAGTGCGAATAGTTGCTGAGTGCATGCTATAAAGTGATATAACGTACTTATATTATACCTGTTTTGAAATATACAGTGCGATAAGTCAATAACTGACATGCACACCTACAGCAGTGCAATAACTAATGCACGCTGTGAATCTAGCAGCGTGCACTTAGTTATTAACGTTAGTTATTGCACTGTTTTTTCAAGACAGGTACATATGATATAAGTCGGGTTATTGCACTTTATTGTAACACTGAATCGAGTTACAAGCTTAGTTGTAAGTTAGCTACCTATGTCTGTATGACAAGGGGTCCCACGTTTTTCCTTAGCTCCAATCAAGGGGGGTTTTGTGTTATTCAAATACATGAGAATGGAGTTGGGTTCTTCTACTAACTGTGAAGTGTGAATTACCATAATTTTATATACCAAACAGCAAGGAACTATCACCGCAAAGCTCAGCTTGTATATGACGTGCTGTCAGCTGTATACCAAGAGTACGGTTTATGAGGAGAAGTGGCTCACGTGTTGAGATCGTCAGTGAGCATGGCGACCCGATAGAGTTCCCTGGTCTTCTCCGTGCACCCGCTGATTCCGTAGTAGCACGCCTGCGAGATGAAGTTGTTGCGGAGATAGCTGCAAACACAAACTAATCATGTAAGGTTGAAAATGCATAGGGGCAAAAAGTTAAATCCTTTTCAGTTCCCCAAGTTAAAGCTAAAGCTAAAGTAAGGCTCAAACGGTAATTTAAGTTAAAGTTAATCAAAAATCACCCGTGACCTGTATTATACATATGACATTTTAAATATTTTTTCATAAAAATACTTTTTAATTAGTTGAATTTTAATTTTACTTAAAAATTAGAGTTTGTTTGACCCCCTAACTGTTGTGCCCTAGTTGTTAGTTACAGGTCGTGTTTCCTCTCCTTGGCTCCCTGCGTCCAGCCCAGTCGCTCGTATGTCGGCGTCAGTTGCTTCTTCATGTACTTCTGAAACACAAACACAACTCACCCCAACGCACCTGGCACAGCAGTCATGGGGGATGGGCTTAACTCCACATAAAGACTGTATATACGTTACCAAGTAGGTCCCTAAAAGGGACGAATTCCGCCGTGGTGCTACAAAAAGCACAAGGCAATTATTTATCTAAAAACAATCCAACTATGCTAAAATCGATTGATACATATTTCTGGGCATCAAGATGTGACACACACAGGCCTAACTCATGTGTTGGTTGATACTGAATTCGTTGGATAGAATAGGGCTACAGTTTTGGAGTAAGCGAACTCATATAATGCTGTGTCATGGTTGCGGATTTCCAGTTCTTTGGGACATAATTAGACCTTTCGGTCTTTTGTATCAGTTCCAGGATGGGTTGATGTCATCTGCCGCCAGTCACGGCAGCTACCTGACTGACTGATCTTGACTGTAAAACTAATTTGCATTGTTTGTAACAAAAGCTCCACCCACGGCAAACTGATTGGCTGCTAATTGGCTTACAATGCCCCATTAATTTGCATGACTATCGGATTGCCTGGCCAGTCTCCAAGCTGTACGTCAAGTTACAGACATCCGGGGGGGGGCATAAGAAAAAAAGTTGAAAACCGCCTGCAAGAGAAATATACACGTACTTCAATTTTCAAATTTCACACAAGTTGAAGACACTTAGCGTTTGGTGTTTTGTTTCAGGTAAGTTTCGTGATTTTAGGCCCCCAATGGCAGAAAAAAGACTGTCCTATATTAGGCCTATGATAAAGATAGGCCCTGTAGTGGATCACAGCACGGAGTATGTAGTCAGGTGCTGAAATATCATTCCATATATTCCGCCTCTAGGTGGAATGAAAAATCAGGCGATAGAATATGTTGTTCGGATACTATTTTGAAGAAACTTAAAAATTAAAGTCTTAAAAATAAGCACTGAAAACATCAAGATTTCACAATCACTCAACAGAAATTTTTTCTAATTTTAAATAGGTGTCTGTTGAGTTCAGGGGCCTGTTGCATAAAGTTAACAATGATAGGTACAGTAGGCGAAAGGTGCGCTAAGTCTGAGAGGCAGTAGGCCGTATCGATTTGCGTTGCATGGAACACTTATTGTCAAAGATGTGAATTCAATAGGCAGAATAGGTAGAGTTCAACAAGCTGTCCATAAACACACGCACACACCTATGCTAAATGTACATCAATCTTAATGTATCGGATAGTGTTCAATAGGTAGACTAGGCGAAAGGTTCATGTAACGATAGCCTTATCACACCAATCGCAAAATACCACTATGTAAATACCTCGATTCATACTTACAGCCGTATGTCCGTTCTGCCGACAAAATGACGAAATAATGATGTCACAGGCGCTGGCTGATCCACTGCACTAGGCTGCAAGTGACGTCATTCTGCAGGCTGAACGGACATACGGACGAAAGTAAGCATAAGCTTTATGCTAATAAGCAACGCAAAATTTCGACAGCTTTGGACCTATGGAACTTTTTATGCAACAGGCCCAAAGCAATGTGCGCAAAACAGCAAAACAGCGGTAGGTATATTTTACGAGAAATTGATCATAATGTGCGGTGGACTGTAGTTGTCTGTCAAGGAATATGAAGTTGTTGAGCGCCACGACCCAGGGCAGGAACTCCGTCTCGTGCTGCAGGTAGCGGGTTGCGTTCAGGGCCGTGATTAGATCCAACAGGTCCGCCCTAAACAATACAGTACAATATCACTTAGGGCAGATGCGAAATGAAACAAAACAAACATAAGAAACAAACATTTTTAAGTACAGTAATCACTGAAAAAAAGTAGGAACAAAAAGAGAAGGACCATATATACGTATAGAACCTTGAAGGTGGTACTCCACTAGTGACAGAGTTCCATAACGCCTAAGATTTTCCCAATCCAACTCATTGACGTCTTTCAAACAGAAAAGCCTTAAAAATGTGTAAAAATGCCTTTAAGAACTTTAAAAAAGACTCCCACAACCTCCATACGAAGTTTATACATGAGTTCACTGTGACAAATTATTGCAATAACTCCTTTTTCTAGCCTACTCTAGTCTATATCAAGTGCTAATGGAGATGTTTAGAGTGAGTTGGCTGACCTGGACAGTTCGAAACTGTCGTCGAGTATCTTGGCGCGCTCGGTGGTGGGCAGGACTTTGTGGTCCCGGCTCAGTTGCTCCATCAGCAGCAGCCAGTTGTGCTCGTCGTACTGCACCCGGTAGAAGCCGTTGTAGTCGATGTTGCCCAGCACCCACTCAGACCGATCCAGCTCCAAAGGAAGCACCACTGCAACATAGCACAGCACAACTATGCTGCTCCATTCAGCACCATTTGCGGCTGAGAAAGGACAAATTAAAGTCTCACAATTATTTCAGCGGCATAACTTCGGCGACTATATACTTGCTCTTGATTCAAAATTTAATCTGTTCGTGACGGAATCACATATTTGTTTTCTAAAGTGCTGCAACTATTTTTCGTTTGACTTTGGGACTGACCCTATGTAATTAGTTCATTGATGTCCGCCCTGCATTTAGATTTTCTACAATGGTTCACCTGATATCGTTACTTATTTGTATTATTTTATACTTCTTTCGCCATGGATATTTTGGTAATTAAGCCCTTAGTATATTGTCATGGACTTTGCAAGTGTAAATTAAGAGTGAAAAAGCAAAATTTCACTTATTTGATAATTTTTTTTATTATTTACCCGGTTCATCGGTTGTGTGATTAGACAGCCAAATGAACGAAGGACTGTCCCAGGTGAGATACCGCGAGCCCAGATACGACAGGGGAATCAACCATTTCTGTCTGAAATCCAACAAAATACAGCATGCGTGGGCCGCGGATGTATGATTAAAATTCAACGTAAAATTGACCACAAGAAAAATGCAATTTTTGATGAAAAAACGTCTAATTTGCTTAGTGCTGCATAGGTTTCGTTCTGTGGCAGTAGGATCATAATTTTGCAATTTATTGTAAAGCTCAGCAATTCTTAACAAGTAGGCCCCAAAAGGGGCAAGGTTCCTTCGCTGAGTAAGAGATACCGCACTTGGCCAAGTGGATCTTCAAAGTTCAAACACATAGCAGTATGCTGCAACGTATCCTTATTTTGTTTTGACAAAATTTTCGCAAAGTAACATCTACTGAAAGCACATCAGACTCAATTCAACATCAATTCGCAACCACAGATGCACATAGGTGGGTACGAGGGGGTGAGTGGGACCCCCTCAAGGGGGTCAGCAGTCAGCAACCCCCCTCAGACACCAGGCACCCCCCTGCAACCCCCACCCCCCTCTGATTGCCGAAAAAGTGTGCCAAAAACGAGTACAAGATCAAAAAATTACAAAAAAAGTCAGCCGCAGCCAAAAAAGTGCCCCAAAAATTAATATGAATCGAAAAAATGTAAAACATTTCCGGCTTTCACCAGAAATCAAACCAAAACCAGGGCCACCCGCCTCTCCGCCAGGGTTCGGGCACCCCCCCCTCACCGATTGCTCCCGTGCATCTCTGTTCGCAACTCAAACAAGTTGACCTAAAAATACTCTCAAGTAAAAAAACTTTCTGGGAATCGAACTAGCGCACAAACTGTTCCAGCCTAGAACACAGCGCCTTAGACCACTCGGCTACGCTGTCTTACAACCAAGGGAACTTACTGAGAACATGTTTATTTAGACGCTGAACGAAGCTAACAATTTCTTTTCTTTCATTACTTAAATTAATTTAATTACAATAGGTATATTATTAATCATTTAATGTTAAATTTGGATCCACAATTTTATTATTTATTATTTATTCTAAGTGTTTCAAATTGTTTCAACAGATAGGAATGACTGAGTCTAGACAGTCATGTGATTAGCACGTGCGCATTGTCTGTTAAGTTACGATTTCAAAAAAATTAAAAATAAGAAAACGTCCACAAAAGCACATTTTAGTGCATAAATAAAGTTATATTGACCATTATTAACAGCAAAATTGCAAAAATTTGCGTTTTGCAAAAAAAAGGGCAAAGATAACCCAAGCTGACTCTACACGTTAATCATATGCGCTGACCAACATGCAGAGCTCTGTTTAACACTGTGCAGCGTTGGTTTCAAAACAATAGTTCCTTCTCTAGAAGGAACAACAAGCAGCAGTTTGCTGCAAAAGAAAAACAGAAAGAATTTTACAGGAGTTTGTCACATCTGACAAAAAACCTGTTGCGAGCTCATTTTTTATTCCGACTTTCACCAAACTGCTAAATTCTATTGGAAACATCTTTTAAGGAAGACTAAGGCACTGTGGCTAAAAAAATAGAAAAAAGCCAATCAACTGTGCTTGAGCAACGAGCTGGACTTGATTCATACCCGAATCAAACAGGTTAAAACGTTCAAACCTGTCACAGAGTTTTCCTGTAGAACCATTTTCTAAATATCACTTGGGGACTATCGCATTTGCATGAAAACATAGTTTGAAAAATAGCGAACATGTGCTGCCAGAATCCGTGTGCACACTAAATTTTAAAATATTTTTATAAAAAACGATAAGGAGCACTATTTGGCTTTATTTTCCAACCAGCAGTTTTGTGAAGCTCGATTCTTCTGACTCAATCAAATTCTTCAAGCGAACATACGCGGACGGCCATGACTAGGCAAAAAAAGGCTTGCTTTCTCCTCTCGCCCACTCGATTTATTACTTCTATAAAGTTATTATGAACAAAAATGCTGAACACTGGAAAATAAAAGTTTTGTGCAAAAGGTTGTCCGCAAAATATGTTAGTTAAAAACCCTTCATTCACATACTGTAACAAAATGTCAAATTGTAATAAATGACATAATTTGACTGTAAACCCTTTACTTGGTGATAACGTCATTTTTCAGTAAATGCCAAAATGCCAGTTTTGAGTCTGGAATTTCACATGTTAACCCCATACGTAAGAAACTTGGCTAAACTTTTGTATCAGCTACAACTGAAACTTTGTCAACAACACTAGCGTAGTATGCATTTTTGACAGTCAAGAATAAAGCTTCAGCAAAAACCCGAAGCAGTTCCAAATAGGAACAGCCACTTCGCTTGAGCAAAGAGCTGGATTTGATTCATACCTGAATCAAACGGGTTAAAACCGTGAAACTTGTCACACAATTTTTCTTCGGAAACAGTTCGTCGATTTTACTTGGAGACTGTTAGAGCAATTAGATTTGTACACATAGAACATAAAGAGCTACATTTGACTAATACCCCAATCGTATGGGTTATCAACAATGCAAAATGCACACAATTAACGAACGAACAGACACAATTCTCAAACACACCCATGTGCACGTACATGCGCTCAATCACAGTGATCAAAGCACACACAGACGCGCACAGATCTCTCGCCAAGCTTTACGTTGCCACTTCACAGAAATTCTACAGACAGAAGCCAGCTTGCTGTGCAAGTTATCCACAGGCATTATGAATTACACACACACGCACACACACCTACGGTTAATTTTATCACACAGCCTTACGTTTTGTACTAGGGTCATCATAAGGACCTGTTGCGGTGTGCCGCAACAGGAAAAAAACGATTCGAAGATCATAAGCTAGGTATCCATCTTTTACAGCCCAAATTGTGCATTTATCACGGGGTGTAATTTTGCCAGTTATTGTAAAGATCTGCAGTTCTTGAGATTAGCTGACTAGCACTGGATTGCACCAAAATAGAATAGCTGGAGAATAGCTCGAGCATAAATTATTTTTTCACTGCACCAACATTTAAGCTCGAGAATAGTTCTTCTCGAAGTTATGGAATAGCTCAGGAATAGCTGAAAAATAGCTCAGGAATAGCTAAAGAATAGCAAGCATTATTGCACTAACCAAAGTTAAAGAATAGCTTATTCTCCAGCTATTCTTCTACAATGTTCAAGTTATTCTTGATCTAGACCAGGAATAGCTGAAGAATAGCCAAATAACTTTTAGAAAATATTTCCATATTATAAATTTTCAACATATTTATGCATATTTAGCTTCTGCATTATTTATTTAATGTTAAAAAAGTAAATAAAAAAGGTTGAAAATACTCACTTTTGGGTTTCGTGCCTAATCAGGTTACTGACTTGAGTCAAGTCGACGCGGTTTCGGTGAGTGGACGAGAAATGAATTTGCTTCCGCTATCAGTTGGTAGGCGGGGCTTATTTAGGTTTATGCTCGAGTTTAATTGGCTGTCTGCGAGGTTTTAATTGGATAAAAATATAACAGCTACATTTTAATTGGATAGTTGGAGAATTCGTTATTCTGCAGCTATTTCCGAGCTTAGTTATTCTCGAGCTATTTTCTAATGGTACAGTGAGAAAGTTAGAGAATAAAACCTTGAGAATAACTCTTCTGGAATAGCTGGAGAAAAAGTTGGCCGTAGAACTAGTTATGTAGCCATGTTTTACAGTCCCAAATTAGATATCCATCACGTGGGGCATCCCCAGCTCCCAGGCATGCAAAGGTTAGCGTATTGTTAGTCGGGCGCGTACTTATTCGCTAACATGCAGAAGGTTTGGGTTGCATAAAGTTTAGGTGTCGTTACTTGGAATGTGTCCTGTGATGGTTGTCCAGGGCGAACTTGTTCTGCGTGGCGGTGATGAGGCCGGTGTGGTAGTCCCGGTGGATGGTGACGAAGGGGTATCCGGGCTGGCTGACCCAGTTCTCCATCACCTCGCTGGGCCGGTGCCCGCCCATCCGCTCCAGGGCCAAAGGGGTGCTCAGCATCGCCTCGTTGATCGCCTCCCAGAGGTCCTGCGACACTGCGTTCGAGTACGCATAGCGGTTCAGATAGATCTAAAATATATTACCATTATTACTGAAGCGGAGTGGCTCAGTGCCAGTCTGTCGTACTGGGGATCGACAGGTCCCCAGTTCAAATCCTTCTCGAGCTGCCATGAAGCCTGTCCTCCAATACTGATTGGAAAAATGGGGACCAGAAGTAATACTAGGGAGGTTAGAGCATTGGGCGAACGTAATAATGCCTAAGCGGGTTACCCTCTGAACTGAACCACCCCGAAGTGGGATATTTACCTTCACCTTATAATATTAGTATATTAGTAGCAAAGCAATAAACTAATGTAACTCTGTTGATGTGCCCTGCAACTTGTTTCAAAACTGAAGAATTTGTGCACTATGTACATTCGCAAAACTTTAACAATGGCAAGACGAGACTAACTTGCAGCCCTTTTCGAAAGGCATCATCTCCCATAAAGTTGCGCACCATACGAAGCAGACAAGAGCCCTGAAACAAAACCAGTCAGGTCCGATTCACACCAAAGTGACCGTGCTGAAGCTGGGAAACAAACTAAAATTGGGAAGCTTTGTAAATAAATCTAAGTGTACCTCTATGAAAAGTCACCTTCATGTACATAGGTATGTAAGACATCTGTGTTGTATCTCTTGAATACTGCACCCCTTGATTATGACATTTTCATAAGAAGGAAGTTTTTAAAACTTTAAAATCCGCCAACAAGTTTCAGATTCACTTCATTTGATGTCTGACAAAGTGGCAAGATAATATGTACCACCAGCCCCAAAAGTCTGGGTTTAACACAACTAAACCGAAAGTGAATTTTGCGACCTGGTGCCCACCCCGGCCCCGACCCTTAGCAAATTTTGAGCAATGGATTATCTCGGATCTACCTACCAGCATTACATTATTGCATCACAGACATGCGTCGATTATGTGACGTTTTAAAGTCAAGATGACTGTTTGAATGGATTGGTTAATTGCTCTAGCTGATGTTGAAATTAAGAAAAATGCCCCAGTTTAAAAAAAGAAATTGAGGCGCCGGGAGTCGAACCCGTACCGCTCGCGTCGACGACAACAGTGCTCACCACTACATCACAGCCCCCACGCCTCGTAGGACTCTTTTCGCATTTACTCCACTGATAAGCGGACACATCAGTCAGCACTAACCTTTCTGTAGGTGATGATGTCAAACAGCTGTAATATCTCGACGGGATCGTAGACCTCGCTGACTACGGAGTGGGTGGTGTTCAGAGAGTCCAGACGACGCGCCACCAACACATTCTCGTAGATAAAATCCGTCTCCTGAAAAACAGATGACACTGCAATGGGAAAATCACGTCCGCGTGACCTTCGTGGTAATGTTCTTGACCCCATGCTTGCCCTTAGAAACAAATATTAGGCCAATTTGCTAGATTCATACTCTTCCCTACGCTTGGTATTATCGCATAAGTTGATGCTTACAAAGAGGTAGGTATTGACGGGAGTGTTGAAAACTAAAGTCTGACCGAAAATTGCTGAACCCTGCAAAAAACAAGTGGCGTAATTTTTCTGACTACTTTGTACTCCTGATCCTTGCGATTCGTTCTTCTCGAAATAAATTAGCGTGTAAAAAATAAAAATTTCGTGTACATTTTTGTCTCAGGGTCCAGCTTTTTTGGTTGAAAAGCTTTAGTTAAAACTACTAAAGCGAAATCACCCATTTCCTCCAGCAAGTGTGGAGTCCTTAGCTTCTCTGACCCCTGACCCCTGCCCCCTGACCCCTGAGCCCTACCATGTCTTCCTCAGCCCCAACAGCGTCGACGGCCACAAAGGCCATGTAGTGCGCGAAACCCTCGTTCAGCCACAAGTCAGTCCACCACGACATCGTCACCAGGTTGCCGAACCACTGAAATCACAGACCGACACTAATCTCACAAATGGCATAACCGATATTATCAAAAATGGTAAATGGTATACTAAGTACTTGAATTAGTTAATATCATAATTATTTTTTAAAATTATTAGTTAATTATATTATTTAAATTTTTCCTGAGTGCGTATATTATTCACATTTCAAGTATTTCGGCGAGTATTCATACAAGCATACCATTATATCTTTTCTCAATCTGAATTACCAAACTTATGTATTATTTGTATGCAATGGGGAGTGTGATGCAGTGGGTTGTTGGTTGGCGTGTACCTGATGCGCGAGTTCGTGTGCGACGATGACGGCCACGTTCTGTCTCCTGTATCGCGCGTCCCTGTGCTCGTTGTAGAGCATGGTAGTCTCCCGGAAGGTCACCAGGCCCCAGTTCTCCATCGCCCCGTGGCTGAAGTCCGGCAGGGCTATCAAATCTAAAAACACTCGTGTATTTCAAGACGTCTTATAATTTTGAATAGTTAGCAGGATTCTTGTATATACATACATACATGTGTAGTGTAACACGTGAATTGCTTTGGTCAATTTTCATTTTCACAAAGGGTTGCCCGAATGTTCATTCTATTCTGTTATTATCCTATGTTGGATAGAAAGAGGAGGCCCCAATTTAGAAAGAATGAAAGAAATGGAGGCGCCGGGAATCGAACCCGGGCCGCCTGCTTCGAAGTCAAGCATGCTACCACTACACCACAGCCCCCGAGTCTCATAGGCCCTAATTCTCATTTACAACAGGGTCCCCCCTTCGAACATCGTTGCGACCCTGCAACGATACTTGGTCGATACTCATGCTCCCGGGGCGAACCCGATGCCTCAAGGGCGGAGCACATTCACACGTAGGCCTCCAAGCCTACTTCAGTCACACCACACTCAAGGTTTCCTGGCTTACCCGCAACCACAGGGTTTCTCGATCAACCCAGAACGATTCTCAACCAATACCGAGGGTTTTGACCGGCTCACCCTTAACCGAAACCGAGGGTTTTCTCCGGCTCACCCCTAACCGAAACCGAGGGTTTTCTCCGGTTCACCCCTAACCGAAACCGAGGGTTTTTCGGATTACCCATAACCGAGGGACCAATCAGAAAGAGACTATGTACACATCCATACAGCACACAGCACGAGTACCGTAAGGGTTGAAGTGCCAACCTCAACCCAGGGCATGGGGCTCCTAACCCACCTCCGAAGACGGTTCGGGGATAGGGCTGTCCTGAGGACCCGGCCCTATCCTCTCCGTCCTATGTCACGGTCGCCACTATGTTGAATAGAAAGAGGAGGCCCCAATTTAGAAAGAATGAAAGAAATGGAGGCGCCGGGAATCGAACCCGGGCCGCCTGCTTCGAAGTCAAGCATGCTACCACTACACCACAGCCCCCGAGTCTCATAGGCCCTAATTCTCATTTACAACACCTATGTAGTGACTGGCTTAGCGCCTTATATACGTAGGTACTGTATGACTAACTGGGATGTGTCTTGTACATACGTATTTAATACATTTCTGTGGTATACAAATTAGGTTTCCCTGTCTTGTTTCTGCCAAGTCTCTGTGGCGGCATCGGCGTACATGTGAACTTCATTAAAACCGCCGTATTTTAGCTAAGGCTCCAGCGTGTTATTGCAGAAGTTTACTGAGTTGAACTTATCTGAAGTACAATTGAACAGCTCTCACAATCACGCGCTGACAATGACTTATGGAGTACGCCAACAAATATTACCAAATATTAACTCGTACTCTTATTAAAAGTGGGCTTACATAAAGAGAAGAGTATAATACTAGGAAAAATATTAATAGGTTCACTCAAAATTACTGACTGTTGTGACTCAAAACGTGGTAGACTGGCCCAGACAATGTACAAAGGCATGCCGACCATAAACGGCTCCAATTAGACTTGCATATTAACAATGACTTACCAGACCTATGGCCACAGATACACATGGGGGGAAAGTCCCCCAGATTTGAGATGTCGAGACTTGCTCCCCCTCTCAAATTTGACCTAAAAACTTAGATGAATGAAATATTTAAGCAGATGCTTTTATTTTTTTTTTATTTTTCCATTGAATGATATTGCAAATATTTTTAATTTAGGTAAGAGGGAACATGATGACTTTCTAGGCATAACTAAATTTTACTAAAAATTATTACTTAATCATTGAATTAACTTATTTTTTACTAATGATAAAAACTAAGTGGACGCCGGCAAGGACTACCTAATGTGTGCATAATTTGCAATCTGAATCTGCAGTATTTACACACGTACTCAAGCCAGCAGGCGGTCACATTTAGTCGGCCAATTATCTGCCTGCAGTTTTGAGTGCTAACAGTCAGTAATTTTGAGTGACACCATTAAATAACATGCATAATACTATTCCCTTTTAATCAGCTTGGCAGTGTGTAAATGCGTTGCTCATTAGCGGCCAAAAAAGGTCCCAAATAGGATTATACCCAGATGGATACTAGGGTATAAACGAGTCCTACTTACGTATGTACCCAATCTGAACGGTATCGAAATGGACCTCTGCAACGTACCCAAAAGGGACGTTGTAAATTAGAAAACGTTTCCATCGGGTCCTTTTAACAAAACCATCAGATTTGGCTCTTATCAAAATATATACTGCTAGGAAAAACAAGCGGAAGCATTTAATGAGACAAGCAGTTTGTTACTAAAAAGCTAAACGAGCTGCAAACTTCATTAAACGCGCTAGTGGAGGTGATAAATTTTACCTTTTTGTTTGGAAAAATGCTTAACGTAAGCAGCATATTCTCCCCAGGCCCGTTGGGGTTCAAGCTTTGAGACATATAAAAGAAAAGAATTTGCTAAGCCCACAACGCAAACAACCCACATAATTAAAAAAATAGAAAGCCCCAGCCCCCAATCTGAAATTGATGAATTTCGTTGACAATGTTACTGGCTGGACGGACACAGGGTTGTGATTAAGAACAGGCCTACTTTGTCGAGGCATGTGATATGGCATGTGATCAAGAGTGCACACACACACACACGCACACAAAGCACACCTAATTTGTTGAGGGCATAAGGAATGTTGAAGTAGTCCCGGAAATAGTTGAGGAGGCGGAGGGTCACGTTCAGGGCGAACTCTCCCTCGCTCACGGCGTTGGGGCGGGCAAAGGCTCGAACCTAAACCACACAAAAAACGGAAACATAGAAAAATCTATATTAAAACTGAAGTCTGACCAAAAAACTGTATGTATCGAACTTCATTGCTTCATAGCAGCTTAGTCGTTTGAGGTAACCCCCGTAGTGTATATATCATTTGAAAGCATTTTTAAAGGAGATTCTCATGAAACTAAATTATTTTAAAAAATTTGAAGTCAAAAATTTTAATTCAAATAAAATCGATTTTTCCGCCTAATTACAGGTAACCTAATGTATTAGATATCATTCGATAGCCCATTCCATTCTGCGTCTAACGATATATACAACATCACTATAGCATGCACCTGTCAAAAATTATCGATTTTTTTAATTTTTGGTTTTTCTATAGAAAAATGTCATTTTTGGCCCGTTTTATTTACTGTAACTCATCAAATACCTACTCAATCAAATCTGACAAATTTTGCATCAATAGACGCGTTTTGACCTCGCACAGTCTGTAAAAGTAATAAAATTTCAAAATTTGATACTAAATTTTTCAAAATTTGTCAGGTTTACAGTCATTTTTCAGCAATTTTTGTTCAAGATTAGTTAAAATAATTGTTACCACAATACAGTTCAGTTGTTCAGCTTTCATTTGATACTAAAAACACGTCTTTTGATTGGACTGAGCAATTAAAAATAAGAAATTAAAAATAAAAAAAGCAGTTAAAAATAACTGGTCTCAACTATATTGAAACTCGGTTCCTTCGACTCAAAGTCTTGAGCACTAACCACTGTACCACTGAGACCACAATGTAAAGCTTTCGTTAACACTCCTTAAGCTGAGTTTCAACTTTGGATGAGAAATGGTGAATGTCACAAACAGAAGCGTATATGAATGTTGACAGTGGATAAATAATACTGTTGATATGTTGATATCAGAGAATAAAAATATAATTTATGTCGAATTTTGTTTCATGATACATCCTACGTCATTTTTTATCATGTGCTGTATTAATAAATTAATCATCATTAGCAGTTTGTTCCGTTTAAAAAATCAAAGTCAAAATTTTTTCGTTTCATTAAGTGTGATCGATTTAAGTATATTATGTGCAATTTTGAAGTTGGCATATCAGCCCGGTTGGCTCAGTTGTACTGCTGCGTGCATCTACAGAGCCTCTGATTAATGATCAGAATGTTGGTGGTTCGATTCCGCAGGATGTTTTGCATTTAACGGCTTTTTTATTAGAACAGAACAGTTGTATAGCCAAGTTGTATATGATAGAGCTGAGAGGTACCTACCCTTGTAGTGTTAATTAACACTAGGAATTCGACCTTCCGAAAATAACGTAGGAGTCTGATAATCTGAATATAGTATTATACGCGGCCCCTGAGGGGGCCGCGTAAAAATGAATTATGTTAATTAAATAAATTAAATCAGTCAATAAAGCAATAATCAGGCAGAATGCTTTGAAAGCAGGGTGTTGGGTTACCTTGACTCCGTCCCGTGACACGGCGTCCAAATACTGGAAATCTGAAATGGCCACGGCCACCAAATACGTGGACATCCGAATGCTGGTCGCGTAATAGTCCTCCCACCAGCCGTCCCCGCTAAAACAACAACAATACCAACACACTCACACTTATGGCCAATTGGACCAACTTGTTCTCGAGGTTTTCTTATTCTCGACCTACATACCTATTTCAGAATAGTTACTCTTGAGGTTTTAGGTATACTCCAACTTTTCCGACCAAAATTACATACTTCCTAGAGACTGCGGACCAAGTGACTCCGACTCCGCTTTGACTCCGGAGTGTGTCGCAAGTAATTTTAGTCGGTACTGTACATACAGGTTTCTGTGTCCCCTCTGTGGCATGTTGGATAGGCTGGTGAACTGTTCCCTCCGCCGAATGGTCAGCGTGAAGTTGGCCTTGTAGATGGGCTCGTCGAAACAGGGAAACACCATGCGCGCGTTCGCCACCTCAAACTGAGTCGCCGCTAGAAACCTGAAACAACCGAACAATAATATGTGCCTACTCGTCTTCGTAACATCAACTGTGCTGTTTAGGATAGTGTTGATGGGATAACCTTGATGCGTGTTCGCCAGCCAGTCAAGTGGTCGTGCCACTTCACAAGTAACACACGTGTATTGCCTACCGTACACTACCGTAATATGTACTTCTAATAATAATCATATTGCACCATCGTCCCAGCCAATCACACACAATATTCAGCATACGTCGATTGGATGACAAATATTTTATTGCTCGTTTGGTTTAATTTCTGATACTTGTTTTGAAACGGACTTCACGTTAACTGTCTGACTGATTTTTACTCAGAATAAAACGCTGTATATAAATAGCAAGTGTTAAGTGTGCATAATATATTGCGTTCTATTAGTTCAGTGGCAGTGTTTCAGTTTAGGAATGGGTGCAAACTAAAAGTAGATTGCTGATTTATTTTTGCAATAATCAATCGTAAACTTCTGACTCAAATAAGTCCGTCCGTCTAATCCAGTGATACACCTTAGGCCTTCAGGAAGCGTAGAAGCGAGCAAGCTTGGTTCTTACAAAAAAAATCACTGTGTTAAGCTTACATTCAATCAGTTAAATAACTGGATTCATGACCTTGGTTTGTGGTTGAATTGACAGAACGTTTGTGAACAATAAATTCTGCAGGCTGAACGGACATACGGCTGTAAGTAAGTACATATGAATCGACTCTTAAAGAGTGTGCCACTGACCGTCTTTGGTGTTGATCAGTCTGATAGCTGCTGAGGTAGAGTCCTTTGCCGTTGATCTGGAGCGTGGAGCGATAGTGGGTGATGCGGATGCGATACCAGTAGCCCTGGCGGACGGGCTTGGCCAGCACGATGAACAGTTTGTCCACGGGCTGGTTCAGCATCACCCGGCTCACCGGCAGACCGTCGCGGCTGTCGTTCACGTTCACCACCTGCACGTACGGTTGTTTCAATCATTAAAACCCACTTTCAGTTTCGATTTCAATTAGTAATTGATATTGAAATTGAAAATAATTCGTCCAAAAAATGATAATGGTATTGAAATTATAAATAATTGAGTCAGGAAATGATAATAGTATTGAAATTGAAAGTAATTCAGTAAAAATAGATACCCGTATTGAAATTGAAAATATTTCGGTCCAAAGTTGACAATGATATTGAAATTAAAAATATTTGGGTCTAAAGTTGCATAATTCAGTAAAAAATTGATACTGAAATTTGAAATTGAAAATAATTCATTAAAAAAATGATACTGAAATTTGAAATTGAAAATAATTCATTAAAAAATTGATACTGAAATTTGAAATTGAAAATAATTCATTAAAAAATTGATACTGAAATTTGAAATTGAAAATAATTCAGTAAAAAATTGACAACTGTAATTAAATTGAAAATAATTTAATATAATTGAAACAACCCTACCTGCACGTTGGCAGGACCAATGTTGGTGAGGAATTTGGCATGCAGCTGGACCACGGTGGTGCTCTGGACGCATTGGCACAGGATCTGGACGGAGCCCTGGAAGCTCATGTTGGCCTGGTGCAGACGCAGGAAGGGCTGCAGGGTGATCCAGTACTGGTGGGGCACTAGGTGGCGAGGTAGCAGCAGCTGGTCTAGACTGTACTTCTCCGGCTGCCGGCCCAGCACAATCGGCACCCCCTCGTCCGTGTACTCCAGCGAGACGAAGTAGTCCGTCCCATTGCCCGCGCCCGGCGACACAAAGGGGGGGCCCGTGCCGCCGTCCTCCGCGCCAGAGCTGTCGCCAGGAGTCAGGAAGTGCGCCAACAGGCCGACGATTATGGCCAAGAGTAGGAGAATCAGGAGAGCGGACGCAATCAGTAGGGAGCGCAGTAGCTTGGGAGACATGCTCTTGGGCTCCTTGGCTCCTCTGGGCGGCGCAGCATGGTCACTGTGGCTCACCATCAGGAGTACGGGGCTCGGTGGGACTCAAGGCGGGTGACATTGACTACCAGGAGCAATAAGCAAACTGTCCTCTTTTTTTTTTGGCAGGGCGCAAACACAACGACAAAGTTTGCGGATTTAGCACGCCAGCAAAAGTGTTTGGCTTTTAGAGAAGTCAATCAGCAGTTTAAAACACTTGAAGCAGCAACTCAATACAACCGACGTACGCACGCCTGGCCGCTGCACATATGCGCTCAGTGCAGTGGAGTGCGACGCATTACGCAGCCAAGACGTGGCGGGGCGGAGTCACGCCAAAAAAGTGGCACTCAGCTGTCACTCATGTCAGCGTGTCAGTGATGTCAGTGCCAGGAGGAACCTCAGCTGTCAACTGATGCACCACAACTATGTAGGGTATTTGGCAAAAATCACAGTCGCCGTTTTCTTACACTCCAGTTACAGACTAATTTTTTACCGTCCTCGCGGTTACGGAGGGGTTCGAAAACTGCACAAACCGCACTCAACCTTCCTAAGGTCGAGAGAACTGCCCTGTGGCGAAACAGCAGGCAATAGGTGATACTTTATGTGTTAATGTTCATGTGCCTGGTTGTGAGGACCCACACAACAGTCCGAGTCGAAACAGTCCAAAACAAAACGTTACAGACTAAATAAATTTTTCTAGGTGACATGACGGACATTCATTACTATTTGCGAAGAACAAAGCTGTAGATCGTGTACACGTGGACATAGAAGAATAAACGGGCGTTTTTTCGACAGAGGAAATAAGTTGCCATTTTGGCAATAACACGCCAGTTAATTGCATCTGCGAGAGGAATGGCTTTAGCAAACGACAACCAACGACCATAATGGGCTGCTTTGCTACAAAAAGGAGACAAAAACGGAAGCCGGATATTTTCAATTCCTTCTCGCGTTGGTGCTATAGATATGTTGAACATAGCAGTGAGTGTTGTTTTCGGTGCTATAGATATGTTGAACATAGCAGTGAGTGTTGTTTTCGGTGCTATAGATATGTTGAACATAGCAGTGAGTGTTGTTTTCAGTAGCAAAAAATAGATTCGTAAAATTTAAAATTCAAGATATTTTTAAAAATGTCGGTGCTACTGCCGAACATGTCTACATAC
>JASANF010008063.1:0-23163 GCA_030248245.1 Trissonchulus sp. WLG1_4 | reverse complement strand
TTTCATTCTTGTAAGGCAAACTTTTTTCTTGTCAGAAATAGGGTTGCTAATTTACATGTAAAAAGTCCGGTCTTACACCTAGTTTTTTACACTGTAAAAAAAGGTGTAAAAAAGTGTTAAAAAGTTTAAAAAACTGTAAATAATGTAATAATAATAATGTAATAAAAAAGTATTTTATCGCCTAGCTAGAATGGTGTTTAAACATTTTCTAAGCTGTTTGAGACTACTTTAAATTTGTGACCGCCGATTGGTAACAAGTTTCATGTACAAGTTTACTGCTTATGTATTGTAGATAAGCTGTTCCTGTTTTGTAAAATCAGAAAGAAGGAGGAGTCCCGTCTGGGGAAATCGCACCTCTTCATTTTGCCCTTATATTGAGCCAGTAGCTATCTTTTAACGCTAGACAGAAGCGTGTCTACAAAGCAGTATCTTTAGACGCGTGAAAAGTTTTTGAACTGTTCAGGACAAAATCCTATTGCGGAACAACCGTATTTCTGCGGTCAGCCTCAGCGGTAGTCACAAAATCTGACCCAAATGTTGGTTTTTTTCCAAACAAGTTCCATTGTTTGTTTGTTTTCAAATGCTGGTTTTTGTCGGTTTCGTTACACGCCGCACGGCCGTCGGGAACCACGCCGCACGGGCACGACCCATAAAAAAATGATGTCAAAATTTTGAATAATGCAATTCAACCACCGCGTGGATACCGGTTGCACAGATATATTTACTCACACAGTTAGACTGTAATACGCTGGAAAAATTTTACATGTGTACCATTGTACCAATAATTCAACTTTCACGAATGGGAGTGGGTCGTACCCGCTGTGTTTGATTCGTTTAGCATAATATAACAAATACGCTAAAAGTTCCTCAAGTGATATAGCCAACATGATAAGTTTCAGGACATATATACGCCTAAGGCCAATTTTTTCACAAAATTGACAAAATTAATAAAATATTTGTAAAAAAGTGTTAAAAAGCGTAAAAAGGTAGGTGTAAAGTGTTGAAAAGTGTAAAAAATTACGTGTAAAAAAGTGTAAAAAAAGTCCGAAATGTTGCTACTGTAAAAAAATGTAAAAAACGTTTTTTTACCTTTTTTACTTTTTTACACTTCGCAACCCTAGTCAGAAATGTGAATGCTTTTACCAGATGAACCTAAGATTTTTCTATTTGCTAGATTTTTATAACCTTTTTACCGTAGCAGCTCGGACTTTTTTACGTCAGACCAACTTTCTCATCTGTAGTGTATTCTGCCGGTTTAATTTTTTAGCTTTATTCGTTGACTATTAGTACCTGGAGTCTGGAGAGCCTGAGTGACTGCTAGTTTCCTTAGAAAATTTCGTGCAATCTAGTGTTTTTTGTCTGTTTCAGGTTTCGAAGGAACCCCCGAAAATTGGGAGAGCGGACAGCTCCAATAAAAAATCCAGTGCAAGCAGTAGCTCTGACTTAAGCAGTAACGAAAATGATTATCTACCAGGAAAACAAAAGTCACTCAGTGCCAAAGACCAATCACCGAAAAGTGCGATGAAGTCGAGGTCAACAAAGCAAACGAGCTCTTCGTCTAAGGCTGCTAATATAATGACAGAATCGGACTTTAGAAAAACTCTTCCTGGGCGGCTAAAAGATATAGGATACGACGATGTGGGCAGGCTTACTTCCAAAGACTGGTTTGCCACTAAACATTTGTCCAGTGACGAAGATGAAGAGTATAAGAAAAGTAAAAATATAAAAATAGTTCGCTGGGATGAAACGGAAACAGCTCGCGTGCCGACGGTGCTACAGTTTTGTGACTCTGTTCTCTCTTCAGATTCGGAAGCTGAATCCCCCAGTCCTAAGCCCACGGCAGCACAACAAACTTCAATTATTTCTGATATCAGCGATGATATGTCTGAAGAGGCGGTCAATGCAGAGGAATTACTCAAACGTCCACTGCGGAAGCCAAAATCTACCGAGGAATTGGCCAAAAGCATTCCTAATTTTGAAGCAGTTTACGAGCGTATACGCCAACAAGTGATGAGCGAAGATTTGACAGAAACTGACTCTACGGTTGGCAGTTTTCCTGTAAGGCGCATAAAGGAACTGTTGGATAAAATTGCCAGTGTGAAATCTTCTGATCGGGTAGGATTTTGTTTTGAGCATTTTGGGGTATTTATTTAGAAAATGCGTTTCGTGCGATTTGTTTTTCAGAAATCTGCAAACGGGAGTACGGGGGGGGGGCTTTCGGTTTTGAGATCCCAGGACAAGTTTCCCGATATTCAGCTTTAACGGATCGTATGTTTTAATTAATTCTACAGTATACTATATACTAAATTTAGATTTACTTATGTTATCAGCGAAGCGACAGCGAAACAACTAGCTAGTTCGCTCGTTGAATGCGTGTAAGGTTAATGGCGTTCAGGTTTGGTGGCCGTTTTTCAAGGGCGGGTACGGGTTCGGGCTATATCTTATAATATGTGACGCAACTTTTCTCCAGGACTGCCATACTGCAAACGGCAAGAAAGGATTACTTCCAATCTGGGAGCTGTACACTTCTCGAAACTTTCCTACGAAGGAATCCCTGGAAGCCTTATTTAAAGCTGGTTTGTCACTTTTCGCTTACAATTAATATTATCATACCGTGATGAGCTTAAAAAAAAATTTTTCTGAAGGAGCCGTCTCAGATTAGGTAAATTTGAGCGCAATGTATTTTAACGGTTTTATGTTTCGAAATTGCCATGTTATGGATGTATATACTGCTTTTAGCTCAATGTGTCATGTTTTTTATAGATAGTATAAAGCCGTTTCTTAGTATATGCTTCATTGTTACCCAACTGCACATTTGTCCGACTAGACAGTGTTTAATAATACATATGTTGCAAAAATGCTATTTCTAAACTAACAGGACAGGCCGCTGTGCTGATTTTTAGTCAGATTTCGCTAATGCTGTGTGTATTTATTCTATAGTCTATGTGCTAATGTTTCAAGAGCCAATGTTCCCAGTCCAGTGATAAGCTAGGAATGAGTTAGGATTGAAAGGGATTAAAAGGGACCCCCCACGCCCTTTCCCCAGCGTACTAAATCCAGGGGGGCAAAGGGGTCAAATTTTCGAAGTTGAGATGTTGATGTTTCTTGGGGTAATTTGAGCTTCTGAACACAAATAGAGGGTCGACTGCCTAGAATACAGGGTCCTCTACCTACTTCGGGAACCCGTTGTAGCCACTTGACTAGTTTATTTTTGGTGTCTGAATTTTTTCTTAATGAAACACACATTGTCTCAGGTTTTAGCATTTTTGGTCAGAGTTTAGATGAGGCTTTAAAACTGCGGTCGACTCTCGAATGTCAACTACCTCGGTGTGGTTCAACCTTTACAGGCGGCCCACCAACCAGGAACTTGAGAGTTCTATATTATATAGGGGCTTGTTTTTAGGTTATGTCATCAGATTTGGGCGGTTTGGAGTTGACGAAGACAAACGGATGCTGGAAAATATGCTGAAATATTGCAAAAATTACGGAGTAAAAAATCTGCGGCCTCTAGTTATGCCAACGTTGAAAAAGGATGAACGATTTGCCGCTGCTCAGTTTCGATTGCAGACTGATTTTCAAAAGTATTGCTGTAAGTAGAAGTGTTAAGTGCTGGTGTTGGTGACACCATCAGGAAACTTGGATTTAGTCTCGTAAATGTTTTCACCATACGAACTAGACAGCTTGAGAATATGCAAACTTATCTGGTGATCGATCGCCAATAATTTTAGCATAGTTCGAAACTTGTTCGCCCCTATCACAAGTAGTGGCATCTTGTAGTGACTTGCCAATTTGCAGTAAGTACATTACTGACACAGCAGTGACCATACGTGGGCAGCTACCGAATTTGGGGGGGGGGGGTGAGCCACCAGGGAGGGGGGGTGCGGAGCAAGTTTTCCGGCCATTTTTCCTTCGTGATCCAGCAGTTTCGCTTCGTGAGCCACCGATTTTTTGCTTCGTGAGCTACCTTCAAAACATTCTGGGGGGGGGGGGGTGACAACCATCCCCAAACCCCCCGCGCCTATGTATGGCAGTGACTTGCTAATTTAAAATATAATATTACTTTGTATCATGCACTATGTAGTGCCAGTCTGACAAGCACACAAAATCTATATAATTACTAAATATTGAAAGCTAGATTAAAGATACTAGAGCATTTGTACAATTTTAGATCAGGTTAGAATTTGTCATTAAGGCTGGTTCAGTGATTTAAGTCTCGCAACAGCTTTCAGAAGTTTGCACTCTTGCTAATTTCTAGCCAAATTGGAGTCCCTGCTTGGTTATCTGTCCGTGAAGTCATAGGCCTGGGGCCTGGGGCCATGTCAAGGTCGTGTGCCACCTTGCCGCAATGTTAGCCTGCGGCCAGGGTCCTGTTGCTCAACTTTACAAATTTTACAATTGTAACAATTGTAAGTGCAAAATCAGGTGATTCGTTCCGAGTTAAAATATATAATTACGATTCACCTGATTTTGGTCTTTGTTACAATAATAATACAAATGTTCGAATTCTCAGTGTAGACTTTTATCTCTACAATCTACAGGAGTTTTCGCACCCTTTCTCGTAAAGTCGTGCCCGTGAGCTTACTGAGCTGTGTGTGTTGTTTACAAGCTTTGATTTTTTTGTTTCAGGCGAAGGATTGCTGCGCTATCCACGACAGTGCTTCAATCGACTGCGCCAGCTCTCGAGGACTGTCTCCGATAAACCGCTGACGAAGGGTCCCTTGTCCTTAGAAGACATTGTCCGCTTGGAATTGTTAGTGGAAGAAATGGGACCGTGCTTTTACAATTTTCAACAATTGATGCATCGACCTTGGTATAAGCTGAAGTCTACGCACCAGAATGTGCAGAAGCTTGGTACACTGATGCCACGAGACGAGAAGGTCAAGAAAAGCTTTACAGCTGAAAACACCATGATATTATTAGGTATATAATTTGTGATGGAACATAGGCTGTATTTCGAGTCTTAATTTTTGGGGAAGTAGTAGATATTAAATTATAAATAATAATAAATTAGCATTTTATTGTTTTTTACTAAAACTACTGAAACCAAAGTTGACATTATTTGTAACTGTAAAGTTTCTATACTCCGATTAGTCATTCCTGATTTGTTCATTTACTAGTCACGTTCCTTCCGTTCGTCACTACAAAAAATGGGCATTCATAGTTCAAATTCCTTTTTTTAGATCTAGTAAAGCAACATCGTAAATGCGCCACCTTTGCGGATATGATGAAAGAAAGAACTCGCAATATTGACTGGAACGCAATCGAAATGTTGTACAATCGCGCGACGGAGAACGATAAGGACAAATACAGAGCCAAGCTTGTGCTGAAACAGCGATGGTAAGCAATGGGTTACGATTCATTACGAAAAAAAAATCACGCTACAATCTGACCACATGCACTATTAGTGGGGTCGATTTTTCGCAATTTTGCCGGCTGAACGGACATACGGCTATAAAGTATGGATCGACTCTAAATAGGAGACACGTCTGAGGTTTCATTCTGAAGTTATGTAGGTAACGGCTGATGAAAATGTCTGTTTGGTAGCTTGCTTTACTTCTTCACCGCTGTGGTGGATATTAATGCCTAGACGTCCAGTTATAGTTATGCAGGAACAAAATGAGTGTGTACCTAATGGCTGGTATTCTCGAAGCTTGTTAACTCAGAGTTGAGGCAATGTCAATAGACTATCAAAACGCAGTTAATTTATCTAAATCAGCTAGCAAAAAACCGCGTGCTTTTCAGTGTAGGCAATAATGCACACAAATTCACTTTAATTTTACTAGCGAGCGTCTAAAGTTATTCGCACAGATAAAGTGTTTTAAGTACTTTTATTTTTAATAATATTTATTTTTGTTTTATTCCGTCACTGTTTCTACCTTTGATTTAATCTCCATGTTCTTTTTTAAGCCCATTTATCACTTTTTTGAGTCACATGTTTTTAGAATTGTTTCAAAATGTGAAAAAACTATCGGCAAAACGTAAAATTTGGTCGTAGACGTGGAGCTACAAGACAGTTTGAGTTCATTTTGTTTTGTTACTGTTTTTTAATTGCTCGGGAAGTTGTGATACTTAAATCCTCACTTCTCAATACAGTCAATCAAATGGACTAGTGGAACCTACTAAGTTAATAATTTACTTTGCTGAACTTTGCTTTTTAGGAAATACGTGACGAAAACGCTGCGACATTTGGCTTTTCCGGAACATCACAGAACTAGAATGACTTTAATGGTGGATAGCTGCTCGCGTATCAAACAGAAGAGGCGGAAGCTAACCGATGAGCAAAAACTAGAGTTTGTTGACTTGTAAGACCGAAATAAAATTTATAGCAGTTTGTCATTGAATTATTTATACATGCAATAATTACTTGAAACAGAAGTTTAACTGCTTGAATTTAGCATCAGACGGCTCGATTATCATTTTGAAATAAAAATAATAAGGAAAGGTGGGCAGAAATAAGAAATCAAGCTGATGTCAAGCTTATTCGAGCTTTAGATTTTTCCAACTATTTTAGAAAAGCCAAGTGTAGCCCAACTCATTTTCTCAATGACATGCATAACTTGCGAGAACGCGTCCAGCCGTAAGTCTTTGAGCTTGAAGAGCAAGACTAGCAGACAAATGCAGCTGCACAGACAGGCACATGTTAAAATTAGTTTAATCAGAGTATTAAATAAATTTTGACGTCATATTATTTTGTGTGTTAACATTTTGCAGTGTCATAGCCCAATGTGAGAACGATCCATATCGCCGATCGTTTGACTTCAGACCGGTGAAAGAATTGTGGGGGCTTTCACAGAAGGAGGCTGTTACTATGTTCAGTGAATTGCAGAATCGGTGCGGTCTGAAATTGACAAAGTATCATTTCGATAACACTGGTACCATGAAAGGTCAGCAGGGTCAATAATTGTGTGATGAGATAAATTGTCGCAATTAATGAAGCACTGATATTTTTATCAACTTATACAAATTTCACGTGTATTTTGGAAAACAGTTGGCCGGTGGCGCTCTGAATAATCGACTTTTTTGGGCGATTAAAAACTTTTAACTCAAGTTTTCGTTGGTTAACTCAAGAAGTTGTTTAGAATTAAACAAGCTTTTGTTTGATATACATAACGTCAAATTTTGTTCAACTCGAAATTTCAACTATTTTTCAATGGGAAAAAATCTTTCAATCGATATACTATGGCTTCTAGTACTTTATAGAACAGTTTTATGCAGTGAATTGCTAGCTGCAGCTTTTTAAAAAGTCGGATGTGTAGGCAAACCTTCCTAAAAAGTTTCCTAAATACATTGAGCAACATTGACAAAAATACACTATTTTTCAAACGAATTTTTCGTTAGCTACTTATTGGCTTCCGAAACTTTTCTCAACGGATTTTAGTACTAAAAAATTAGTTGTCTTTTTTTGTAAATACGTAAGTGTAGGCAAAGTTCAGGTTTCTGAAATTGGGCTATATAGTTCATTTTTTTCAAGATTACTGTCAGCTGCGAAAACCGATCCGCTTGACATTGAAACTTTGCACACTATTAGAACCGTTGGGTCTCATAAGACCCAAAATAATTGCCTCTCCAATGCCAGACGTCTCATTAAAATATCGTCTCATTTTATCAAATATTAATCCCTTAATTACCTTCGTGTCCGCTCTAGCCCAATCGAGTTTATAGTTTAGAGTCCAGAGTGTAAGTTGTCATAAATAGGGGTTGCAGAATTTTTAATTTACATTTTTAATTACGACATTATAAAATTATATATGTCAAATGCACAAGAATTTGTTTCAGTTGTTGAATAATTTAATTATTTATGTGGTGGGATTTTGAAGTTTACGCTTGTGATGCCCCCTTGGCCACAAAAACTAGAAAAATTGATGTAGGTGTGGGTGTCTGGACAGGGGGGGGGGAAATTGTACCCAGATTTGCACCCAGTACAAAAAATACAAGAAAAGTGTAAGTGCACTACTTTACTGGTATAAATAAATCAGTATTAAAATCAGCATAAATCTACAGTAACTATAGGTACTAAACGTCACTAGGGTTTATTAAAAACAATAAGGTTCATTGTTTGCCTCTATTGTTAACATTAATTTTGGTCACCTTGCACACAAAGGGTATGCCGCCGTTTTATAAAATGAGACGGAATTTTATAAAATGAGACGGCTCCATAATCAGACAAAATTTTGGCCGCGGATTAAGATTTTATAAAATGAGACGTTTGATAAAATGAGACCCAATCATTAGAACAAATGTCTAAAGAGGTGCCGAACTTCTTGAATGGCAATCATGATTTGCCTCAATATGATAGGCTTTTTTAAACGTCACTTTTTGTCACCAGTAACTAATATTCGACAAAACGTCACCTCGGCAAGATGATTGTCTTTAATTTAAGCTATAAATTTATTGTTAAATTTGTTTGAGGCACCGCACCACTGAGCTACGTCATTTCAAAAATTGATCAAATTTTTCAAAATTTTAATTTTGAAATTTGCTAAAATGCTCCGACAGTCCGACACGCATCAAACTAAAACTATGCAAAAATACTTGCCTGATGTCTATCTTGACTGCATTTATCAAATAAGTTCGTATCAGCACGAAACACAAAATTATAGCAATTTGATTTGTTGGAAGTTACTCAGAGCTCCCCCTTAAATCATTTGGTTAAAAAAATGGCTATATTTAATTTTTAATTTAATTTTTAGTTGTTTAGCGTCAGAATATTACTGTAAAGCGTAGGGTCCCACTCAAAATTGGAATATATATCGGATTATATTTCAATTTATATTATCCAAAAAACTGCGTCAGATAACTTTAATTGTATAATGAAATTTGGCACATAAGCTACATGCGGCAACTTTTTAACCGACTACGTTCATCTTGTGTCGCATTATCACTTAATATCAGCAATGTGAATTAAAATCTAACCGCTAGATTTAATTTTGGGTATCGCATGAGGAGAGGGGGCGAGTGCAGTAATTATTGACTGTGACAGCGCATTTATTTGAAAACTTTATTTCTTTATTTAGTACCAAATTAAACTCATTTCGAAGTTTAGCTAGAGCTTCATCAGGTTTCGTTTACTTAGATAGAGTACTATGGCTACTGGCGGGCAGTGGACCCTGCAGTAATTTATCGTAGTAATAATATTGACCGTTGTTATTTTGTAGAACATCTTGAACAAGTTCGTGCAACTTTGCTGCAAATGGTAGAAAGGCGTAAAGCCAGAGAAGTGCGAAAAAAGGCTGCTACCTTGTCAGAAGCCGAGCTCGAAAGCAGAATGAATGAAAATGAAAGTAAGAAACGCAAAAAAGAAATTGATGCTGTAACTGTTCAGGACAATGGCGACAGCGAAATAGTACCAATTAGTAAAATGAAAAAGAAAAAACACAAAACGGTTGCGGAATCTTCAGTACAACCAAACGAAAAGGCAAATAAAGGTGCGGACTATTGTTTCATTTCAAGAGGATCAGTGGACATTGATGTACCGGACGCTCCCATGAAAAAATGTGGAACAACTGATAAAAATACAGTATTGACGCAGAAAGCGAAGCATATTGTGTTCGCTGATAGCTCAGATGATGACAGATGAAACCGTCATCATTTCATCGAGGGATAAAAATTAAAAGGAAAAAACGAAATGCTGCGAACTGTGATGACGATAGCGCACTCACCGTCGCAACGACAGATACCTACCTACAGCAGACACAGTACCAAACCAAGCAAGACCAAGAAGACTAACCAACACACGCTAGACCGCTAATTTATTTATCGAAGCAGCCTAATCTTACGAAACCCGCTAACTGCTGAGAGCCAGCGTCTAGCGTAGAACATGTTGTTTTGTATATCTAGAATGTATCTATTTATATTGTTTCCTCATTTGATTTCATTGGTTGCATAGAAAAACATGAAAGTTTAATAAAAGTAAACTGAACTATCTAATGTTTGTCGTTTTAATACTAGCAAGAGTGCATAATAGGAAGAGCAGGACACTGTTTCTATTATGCCTTCGGACGTGCGTCTAATGTGGAGCGCAAAATAGCCCGTTTATGAAGACGGGGTACTGAACTGAGGGGGGGGGGTTATTCCGCCCTCAGTTGAGTACGGGGTATCGAACTAAGGGGGGTTAACCCCCCCCCCTCAGTCTCAGTTAAGTACGGGGTATTCAGTTGAGGAGCGGTACCCCCATCCCCTCAAAACCGTACATAAACGGGCTATTTTGCGCTCCGCATTAAGCCCGGTTCATAGTTGTCCGTAAGGGCTGTCCGTGTCTGAGTCCGTGTCCGTGTCCGTAAGAGTATTTTAATTCACAATTGTCCGGATGTCCGTAACAAGTTGTCCGAGAGTGTCCGTAAAGGCTGTCCGGATGTCCGGAAGACAAGTTGAATTCAGTTCAACTTTTGTCCGTGTCCGTAAGCAACCAGCCAATCAAATAAAAGCTTTATTAGTCACGTGTGTTTGCGTACACATAAAATTCCTCCGCGGGTTGCAAAATTTTATCCTAAATTGTTCGTAATATGAGCTCAGTAGCTGCATTTTAGTGTGCTTAGAACGTTTTTATAGATTTTTTGAAAGTTGCTTTCTCACACGCTTGGTACGCTGCAGAATGTATAGGCGTTATTTTATATGCATACGCACTGTCCGTAGCGTGTCCGTAGAAGTATGAATTAATGCTGCTTACAGACACGGACACGGACAAACGCTACGGACAACCTTCCGGACACGGACACAGACTCGGACACGGACAACTGCGGACACTTCCGGACTACTATGAATTAGGCTTTAGACGCACGCACAAAGACAATGTCATACTCTTCCTATTTTGTTTTAATCTGATATACCTAGATTACCGTCATGGTAAGAACAGCATGACACTTCTGAGTCGTAGCTTGTTGGAAACGGATATAGTGCACTGCGATTAGTGTAGGTTTAGTGAGTTAGCACGATGTGGACAGTACGACGGTCCTATTATGTACTCTTGATTCTACCAATTGGGCATGGGCACGTTTAAACGGTTTGAACCGTTTAAACGCGTTTAAACGTTTAAACGGTTTGGAAACGTTTAAACGTTTACGGGTTCAAAAAACGCGGTTTTCGAACCGTTTAACGTTTAGTACGTTTAAACGCATTTAAACGTAGAACCGCGTTTAAGCGTTTAAGGGAGTAGTGTCGCGAAAGCAGTCGACTTTGCGCGACTATAAAACTAATGTTTTTCAGCGGTGCTTATATACTGCTGGTGAAACATTACGGTGCCGAGTTATTTGCAATGTGTACTACATTATTACAACACTACATACATCGATTATTGATTTTCATGCATATACGCAGCCAAAAAAAGCAGGCAGCTCCCAAGCTGAAAATACACACAAAACATTGACTATGCAGCCTGCTCAGCAGCATTTAACGCTGTGAGCAGTTAGTTTCAAAACAATAGTTCCTTCTCTAGAAGGAACAAAAACTTTTTGTTTAGATTCTTTACACAAAGTAAAAGCACATATGCTCTAGTTTATGCACACAACATTTAGTGCAAATTGCTTGAGTGGTTGTGGAGTAATGCCTGTTTGAACTGTGAAACTGTGCGTAACCTGTAAAGTACTCACAGCAATAATGATAAATTGTAAAAAAATTAGACACTTGAAATCAAAAGAAAAACGAACCTTCATTTTTCATTTTTCTTATTTGTGGCAAAAAATTGTGCGTCAAAACATTACGGGTGGATTTCACCACGGTGGTTTTTAAAAACCATGGTTTTACGTACGTGTGCATATGATTTGCACATAAGTTCATTACGAAATATCTCCTGATTCGTTACGAATTTCGTAGATTTTCTAAAACCATCGTTTTTGCTCAGTTGAAATTTCAACAGAATAAAAACCTGCTATGCTGCAGGTGTGAAATTTCAACTGAGCAAAAACCATGGTTTTAGAAAATTCACGAAATTCGTAACGAATCAGGCGATTATTCGTAATGAAATTATGTGCAAATCATATGAAAACGTACGTAAAACCATGGTTTTTAAAAACCACCGTGGTGAAATCCACCCTACATGTCCTTCACAAGCTGGCCAATCTGATATCTGGCTTGATTTTTTGAACTTTTATGTCTCTACGGTGTGATGTCTGGCTCACAAATGGTGATTGGTTAAAAATATTGGTAGATATTGGTAGTCTAGTGTCTGGCAGTATTTATTTGACACCATATGGCATTTCACTAGTTTCTCAGTGAACGTACAATTTCGAAGCAGAAAGTTCTCAATTTGCAGCCTATGAGCAAAACTGCTTTGGCGACACGACACTACCACCTTAAACGCAATTAAACGTTTAAACCTTTAAACGCTTACATGTGTAACCGTTTAAATGTTTTATACGCGTTTAAACGCTTACTTGTTCAACCGTTTAAACGTTTAAGCTTACTTTTTCAACCGTTTAAACGTTTAAACGCTCACTTGTTTAACCGTTCCTAAACGCTCACTTGTTTAACCGTTTAAACGTTTAAACGCGTTTAAACGCTCCCTTGTTTAGCCGTTTAAACGTTCAAACTGTTAAACGCGTTTAAAAGTTTAAACGTTTAAACGCGGTTAAACGTTTAAACGCGTTTACGTTTAAACGTTTAAACGGTCAAAAACCGTTTACAACCGGAAAACATGTTTAAATGTTTAAACGCGTTTGCTCATCTGTAAACGCGAGCGTTTAAACGTTTACAGATTTTTGTAAACGTGCCCATGCCTACTTCCAATATTTTGAACTTTCATGCAGCAAAGCGACAAAATAATTTTATTTACAATTAATGGCCGCGGTTAATATTTTTTCGGGAATATTTACACTCACTCAAGCCTCACAATGTTATGTAACCACTTTTGACTCAGCAGACGAGCAGACTTGTATCTCTCGTGTATTTTGCCGGCTGGACGCCTAACGGACATTATGGCTTAGCATGCGAAACGAAAAAGGTTTCTTTCATGTCAAGACTCAGGAGTCAGGACCCGTCATTTTATTTCCATGGAAGGGTCCGTGAATGAAGACGCATAAAAAGGCTAGGTAATACGGATGTATTTCGGCTTTTCGGCCCAGGTCAATTATTAGCCAGGGAAGATTGTAACACTCAAGCTTTTGGATTTGGGCTTTTGAACCTTTCTTGTAGTTGTCATTAAACGTAACTAATACCTAACTAAGTTAGCGTCAGTAACTTCTGTTAGTGTTTTCTTTTGGAAGTAGCTTTGTATTGAAAACAGCTTCTTTACTTAACTTTCGTAAGAGACGTACTTTACATACTGTGTATAACAATGTAGCTTTATTAGCAAGTAAATCTTGGCTGTGATTTTATCTAAATAAAGTAAGCTACTTTCACAAGAAACGCCAAATTTTTTCCCTTTAAGGAATTTATTAAGTCAGTTCAAGCATTCTTAAAGAAACTTTCTAATGGCATTAGTGATCATGTTTTTGCAGTTTTATAGAAAACTTATAACAGGAGGAAGAGCCTTTGTGTGAGAAACATGCAGTTGACATTATTTGTATATTTTGCGTTGAACTGGCGTAAGTGGATACATTTTAAATTACATATTCAGTTTATAAGCTTTAGTTTAAATGTTTAGTTAAATGTAAAGTTAGTTTGATAAATTTCGCCCGAATAAGGACACTTAAAAATGAAAATGAATTTTAAAATCATCAAGTCCGGCTGTCAAGTAAGGACTAAAGGCCTATTCACACGGACACGAGGACGCATGAGCGGGCGCATTATATGGCGTACGCCATGGAGCAAAATGCGCCCTCGCGTGAATAGGCCTTAAGGAATTGCCTGTTTCAGCAAAGAATGTCTATATTCCGCGGGAAGTATTATACGCGGCTGTTAGCTCTTTCGAAAAGAAATGATACTCTTGAGACTAACTTTATTTACTGTTTTATGAGATCGACTATGCGACCTGCGTGTAAATTGCTTACATTATAATTAAAGAAATAATGTCGTTATGTAACCTGTTTATATTGCAGACATCAGCATGAGTAAATTTGGTGCTTCTCAATTGTATCAAGATCTTTTGTATGGGTACGATAAAATTGTGCGACCAGTAAAAAATGCCAGCGACATTTTAACTGTAAAATTTGGGGCTTCAATCATCAGCATTTTGGACGTGGTAAATTTGAGTATATATTTTTTGACGTCATTTTGTTATTATCGGTGAGTGTGACAGAAAATTGGTCCACCCATCCCACATACCTACTGCTGTAGAGCTTTGTGAAACGTCATTGACGACAAAAAAGCTGCTATAACATCCATGGTTCAAATGACACTTAACATAGAAGGTTGATTCATAGTTACTTACAGCTGTATGTCCGTTCAGTCGGCAAAATTATTAAATAATTACGTCACTTATACACATTTAATGCCTAGTAGGTATTACCTAACACCAGTTTAGTAAGGTGGGCACCGTAGGCATAATCGCCAAGTCGGATCGTGTCTGAAATAGACCTGTTTTTGTCTTTGCTTACAAAATCGTGTGTGTACCTATTTATTTAATTTTAGGATGAAAAGAACCAGGTACTAACAACAAACTTGTGGCTTGAAATAGTGAGTTTAGACGTGTTACTACAGTTGAATTTAGTCTCAGTGTTTTACTCACTGTACTCTGCATAAATAAGCTGTCCAGTCGTCTGCGTACGGCAAGCTTTATCCTTTGTCAAAAGAAACGATATGGGGAAAGGTGTAACAAGGGAATTTTTCTCACCATAAAATTATCCCATGGAAAAAAACGGAAAAAATGTACTTATTTTTCTGGAGGGAAAAAATTTCACGGGAGGAGAATTTCCCTGTGACATGGCGGCAAAGCAAAAAAATTGTTGTGTAATTTTTCCACTTTATGAGGATGAACACCGGACCGGACCGCTTTTAAACAACAAAAGAAAAAATTTATTCGTCACTTTCCGGCCACCTTTCGTCAGTTTCCGCGAAGCTCCATTCCATCCTCTTTTTAGCTGAGAAAGCTGATTTAACGGCAGATATTTTATTAAACTGTCAATAAGTTGTCAATTTTATTGACAATGCATGTCTTTGAAAGTGGTCGTCGTTGATAATGTTTCTATCCAACCCAAAAATTCCAACGGTGAACAACATTGCACATTTTCCTTCAATAAATCGGATCCTAGAGAGTAGAGTCCTATGCCATATCACATTAACACAAAAATATTTGCTTGTCACTTCGGCCAACCTTCGTCTTTTCTCGCGAAGTACGCCGACGAACTTACAATTTTTTGTATTTTTTGTTTTTGTTTTGTTAAAATACCTGTTCTTTAACTGGCGCCAAAGCATAAAATAAAAAAAACCCAAAAAATTTTGTGATCTTATTGTAAAAAGTTATTGCTCACACATATTTCATTTGTTTCAGCAGTGGTATGACAGCAAGTTGACTTGGATTCCTGAATTATATGACGACATTCAAAAGTTACACATCCCTTCGCAAGAAATTTGGACTCCGGATATCGTTTTATATAATAAGTAATGCTGATTTTTGATGGAATTTAAGCCACAACTTAACAACACATGCGAACTGAACTGACTTCAAACTTTCCGTTACATGATATTAAATAAAGAGTACAAAATAAGGAAGATCATGACACTCTTATATTTATTTTACCTGAACGGTCGAATTATTATAATAACTCAATTCAGAGGTGACCCTTCTGATAATCGAGGTTTATAGATAGATATCTTATAGCCTAATTATTTCAAATTCGGTAGGGAGTTCTGTCAAATGTCAACATCAGAACCAGAAGTCCCGGGTCACAAATGCAAAGTAAGCCCCATGGCGCCACCACACTACCACAGCAGCAAATTCTTAACTGTACTCCGTGTAACATGCCTGGAAATGGTGTTATCGTGAATTCCTCAGTCTGTAGTTGTGATATCAAAGGGTAACGCACGCAGTCGGTGCTTAATGAACGCAGGTGAATGATGACGACTATACACTGAATGCCTATCAGGACTATTTCACCTACATATGAACTTCATTCCTGTACTTGGTACAACAAAGTTTTTGCAAAGTACATATGTAAACTTAGTTTTGCGAAAGAGTATTTTCTCCCTACTTTTTGTAAAAACTGCTTTTCATCTACTCGATTTTACAAATTTAGCAAGGCAGTAAAAAGCTGACAGTAATAATATTTTGTGCTGTACGTATTTAGTGCAGCCGGAGATCCTGAAATCACAATTTTTACGAATGCTGTTGTGTATTTTGACGGCCACATTATTTGGAAGCCACCTGCCATCTACAAAAGCTTTTGTGATGTAAGTGAGACAATGCAGATATTTATGGCCAAATGTCAATGTTGTTTTCAGTAATTTAATGAATTTGGGTTGTTTGTTACTTGTTAGACACTATATAGATTTATGCTTTTTTGTGGCGATGGAAACTTTTGTGCGTGCGATTCGGAGTTTACCTTCACTTGTAGGAGATGCAACCTTTGTAGCCATAAGAACCATGACTGTTGTAGTGTTGTACTGATATGCTGCTGTGATAAATCAAATTGGCGTACCTACTACCTATGTAGTTATACTTGGAAATTGAAATCCTAGGCCATCACGCACAGTCATGTTTCTGCTGAATTTGTTTTTGGTTTATTTTTTACAACAGATCGATGTCACGTGGTTTCCGTATGATGAACAGCTGTGTTATATGAAATTTGGCTTATGGACATATACTGGAGACTACGTGAACATGAGACAATTACCAGAGGAGCATGTGAAAAACATACAAGACGAACTTGGAGTCGATATTGACTATTTGCCCATTGGGATGGATTTATCGTACTATTATAGGTATAGGTTTTTGTCAACTAATGAAGAAATTGAAATAGTATACTGCATGAACATTTTATAAATAAACACAACTACATACATATCTCACAGCTCTATCCCCTAATGTCTTTGTGACTTTGCTAAAATAAGTATCATAAAAGGTAGTAAAATATACCAAAAATAACGACTGATACGAAGAAACCCGCATTAATAAACAGAATCCTGAATCAAGCAAGATTCAGAAGTCCACTTTTCAGGTTTTCCTTGTAGGCAGACTTCTACTTTCGAGTCTTGCTAACAAATAGCGGCGAAATTAAAGAGTAGGCAGAAGTGGAATTGTCATGAGTGCACTAAACCGATTTTAAATGCTAAGCAGTGTTGTGTTTTGTAGGAGCGCAGAATGGGACTTGTTAAATGTTACTTCACGCCGCTATGAAGTGGACTATATTAGCTGCTGTGGTCCTGAGAAATACGTCGATATTCGTTATTACTTCAGACTACGTCGTAAGACCCTCTTTTATACAGCGAACTTGATAATCCCTTGCACTTTAATATCATTCTTAACAACGTTCGTTTTCCTTCTACCTGCTCATTCTGGAGACAAAATTACGTTTTCTATTTCAATACTGGTCACTCTGACAGTCTTTTTTCTTGTGCTGATTGATTTAATACCTCCAACAAGCGTGGTAATTCCCCTTTTTGGTAAATACTTGTTATTCACTATGATTTCCGTCAGCTGTTCGATCGTTGGCAGCGTTGTCACAGTCAGTCTACATCACAAAAATGGTATGGTTTGAAACGCAAGTTTTTTTAATTTTTATATTTAAATTTTTAATATTCGTATCTTCGGAGTTGACACACTTTTGCAATTCTTCTCCAAGCTTCGATGTTTTTCAAAACGTGAGTAAGACTGTCACATCGACTTCTCCTGGACAAAAAAGCATAGTTTTGGCAACCCACAATAGAAACGGAATATTACAGACTTACACTATATTCACAGACTTTTGATAACCGGATTATAAAAAACTGTTATATTTTAAATATTTATTTTTTTAGTTAAATTTTAGAAAACTCTCATAGAATGTCACCATGGATGCGACGACTATTTTCGATACACTTGCCACGCATTTTGTGCATGAGCCAGCCAGACGCTGTTTTAAGATATGATTCAACACCCATGCATTACGGAGTTCTTTTGTCAGAAGACAATTCTGACAATGCTTTGAATTCACAGTCAATTTTTCAAAACTCATTTTCTATTTTGGCTAACATTGAAACGAATTTCACAATCAAAATCCCGGAACGGATGCATTCAAATATTGTTGTTCGAATGGTTAAAAGTATGCACTTTATCGCCAAGTATTATAAAGAAAGGCAAGAAGAAAAAGTGGTATGTGACATTACGTAATTTGTAGTTATCACGTTGTTTGTTTAAGGCGAATTCAAGCAACATACCAGCAAACAGCAAAAAAGTGTCATAAAATTGAAAACAGCACTTTAAAAGCAGAGAGTAGCTTTTCAAAGCTTTATCTGGAGACAGAGCATGCGCTAAGTATATAATAATTCAACGATAGGTGTTTCGCACTTGGTCATTTTCATGTATGTAGATCTTGTATATGACACAATCATGCAAAAAGCAACCAACAAACTTGCGAATTGCGAATTGCGCGGATAACATACTTTTCGCACATTTAGCACAACTAGCGCATATAGCAACTTCGATTGCGTTTATACCGTAAAATAGCTTTTAGTTTAGTTTATACCGTAAAATAGCTCAAAGGGCATTTGGCAATCACTCTCAAGCCCGGTTCATACTTGTCCAAGGACACAGGGAGTAGGGCCAGGGAGCAGGACAATTTTTGGTCAGCTGCTGTGAAAAATAGACACAAGCATTTCTGCTAATTATGTATTTGTTACGATTTGCAAGAGCAAGTGACCCCAACTTTATTCAAGCAAAACGTAGGCTTTTTCGGACAGACATTTTTGTGGGAATCGCTTAAGGACAAAAGGATAAGGACAAGGACAAAGTGACTATGAACTGGGCCTAGCGCCATAGCAGTTCTGCTTTCAGATAAAATCAACAATAAAATCATTTTCGAAATTTCACCGTATAAAGTCTGAGATTACTGTCGTTGTTTCGTACAGACATTCACTATTTTTAATTTTTCAACGAATTAATTTCTGTTGAGACTCGAGATGCACGGTATAAAATATGTGGCTGAAAACTTCTGCTGCTAGCAACCTAGTGAACATTTTAACCCTTTAATTGTTTCAGGTTAGCACAGAGTGGACATATGTGGCAATGGTTTTGGACAGGCTGTTTCTGATATTATTTTTCGTCTGCAATATAATCGGGACGTCTATGATAGTTTTACAAGCGCCGACATTGTACGATACAACCCCAGCCGTTGATATTCCTGTTGCCACACGACCACTTGGTGGAGACACACGAATGCAGGAAGACATTTTAAAAATATAATGTACTTATTAATTTCAGAACTGAACCAAAAAACCTGGCGGTTCGCAACGTCGTTCGAGAAACCGTCTGCCTGGAACAGCCCAATAGGCTTATTGCGGGCCGCGGACCGGGGAGTCCGGGCCGGGCCTGGTCCGGAACATTGCTAATGAGTGGCAAAATTATATTTTTGACTACAGAAAGGTTATAATGTACTAGGCAATAACTCAGGCAGGACGAGGAGCGGCTTAAAGCAGAAGCTCGGGTCTTTTATAGCAAAAAGTATGGCTAAAAACTAATGGCCATAATGATGCCCGATTTGATGCTCTACCCTGCCACTGACGCAACAGCAACAAATAGAACCGGAAGCAGTAACGGCAAATGACCAAAAGATGCTATAGATTGAGAGTAAAAAACAAGCCGCAATTTTGCAACTAGAACCAAAAGCAAAATTATTACAGATCAAGGCGCTAATTATGAGGTTGCATGCAGAATAAATGCTATATGTAATGTTTCAGTAATTCTACGAAATTCTAAATGCTGCTCACCACTTTCAATCCAATGGAACGTCAGAGTTTGCAAACCAATGCCAAATTTTTTGAAAGTATGTATGTAAAACTGACACAGCGAAAAAAGAATGCAATACGTTTAAAAATGGATAGGCATGTCAAGGACTTATTTAGTGGACCTGTGAAGCTTTGTTTCAAACAGTGCGCTAAACGAGACGGCATTTTTTAGGCTTTTGCCTTGATTTCGGATCACCACCAATTCTCGGTTACCCTCATGGCTGATGTGTAACTCGTCAGCTTCAAGAAGCTGCTAGTTGCTACCACTACCCTGAAAAGCGTGTTCCACGGTGTCCCCATCTACTGAAAGCTAAATCTAAAGCTAAAACCTAAAGCTGACACAACCAAATTATAGTTCACCGTAGTAAGCCATTAGCCATCGGCAAGGTGCAGCGAATCATCGACAAAATGATTTTAGATGCGTAAATTTTTCGAACGGGAATAACTTTTCATTTTGGTGAATAGTATTTTCGGCGCTGCCCAGAGCACTTGCCACTTCAAGGCATCTTTATTAGAATTGGAGTTTTGGTAGTTTAATCAAGTATGGGTGGAACGAGTCATTGCTGTTTGACTGATCTGCCAAAGTAGAGTTATTTCCAAGTTAGCCTGCTCGGCTAGCTATAATCGTGCTGATAAATTTTGAATAACTTCCAAAAATGTAGTTAGGATGAAATTGCTGCCTAACCACTTAACGCACTTAACCTATCCATGTCATGGGTTACCAAAATTTTGTCGTTTAAGGTGGTAGTGTCGCCAAAGCAGTTTTGCTCATAGGCTGCAAAATGAGAACTTTTTGCTTTGAAATTGTACGTTCGCTGAGAAACTAGTGAAATGCAATATGGTGTCAAATAAATACTGCCATACACTCGACTACCAATATCTACCAATATTTTTAACCAATCACCATTTGTGAGCCAGACATCACACAATAGAGACATAAAAGTTCAAAAAATCAAGCCAGATATCAGATTGGCCAGCTGGTGAAGTACATGCAATGTTTTGACGCACGATTTTTTGCCACAAATAAGAAAAATGAAAAATGAAGGTTCGTTTTTCTTTTGATTTCAAAATAAGTGTCTAATATTTTTACAATTTATCATTATTGCTGTGAGTGCTTTACAGGTTACGCACAGTTTCACAGTTCAAACAGGCATTACTCCACAACCACTCAAGCAATTTGCACTAAATTTTGTGTGCATAAACTAGAGCATATGTGCTTTTACTTTGTGTAAAAGAATCTAAACAAAAAGTTATTCAATTGTGATGAAATTATCGAATGTGAATAGGTTTTCAAAGCGTCATTTTTCCGACTTTGCTAACTGTATGCTGCATCGATTTTTCTGAAACTTGGCAAATATATTTGCTTTGAAACATATTTTTAGAATATGTAAAGAACATTGACCTATGTTTCACTGAAAAAGTTTTATAGTCGCGCAAAATCGACTGCTTTCGCGACACTACCCGCTTAACGTGCGTAAATTTTGCCTTAAATCCTCCAACTTATTGATTGCCACTTTGCCATCACTCCCTTCAAAAGTTTTGTCAGAGTCTAAACTAATATCGGCCTTTTTCAGTTTCTACTGCCCATTAGCTTTAGTGGACTTTTTTGATGCTTCCTTAGAGTAAACAATTTATCTGTGACTAGACATGGTGCTACAAATTTGGCCACATTTAATTAACTTACTCAGTTTCAATCCGAGGATTCTAAACAAAAACGAGAGATTTCGCCTCCGGCCTGTAGGTCGCTGGCAGTCAAAACGGCCAACTGTGACAATCTCACACTTGTCTATATACTCGCTGTTTCGGCGAAACGAAAGGAAAAATAAGAAACACCACCACCATCAAATCAAACCATTTATTATGCGCCAAAACCGACAAGGCAAGTAGCGAAAATCAGAGTGCAAAAAAACGAAACAACATGAACACAATCTAACATCCAAAAGCGACCAACCGTTGCCACTATGACACTTCGTCTTGACGGCCAAGCCGACGCACATACCCGCATGCTCCCAGATATGCAAATAAGTATGCGCGTATTACGTATATACGTATGTACATATAGGTATGTATATCAGCGGAGCTGACTCATATTAAATATTTTCCAAGTATCCATCAAAAGTATCATAATAAAATATTCGGTAACATATCTATATCAATTTTTAATTTATATCAAGAACTTTTTTACCAAAAGTTTTATTTAAAATCTTAGTATCATCAAGAGTACATAATAGCTTCTCACTCTATATAGAAGAAGAGTGAGACACTCTCCAGCCTGCCTGTGTTCTAGCACAGGCAGATGCGCTGGTCGTTTTAATTCTACATGTTGACATTCTATGCAACATGTGACTGGCCAATCAGCGCGTAGATTCCCTGCGTAACACACTTTAGTACCTATATAATCGCTGATGCGTTGATAAGCATTAAGATAGGAATAAAAGCTTAATAACTCATTATTTATTCATAGTCAAATTGCAAAAACATTAAAAAAGGTTTGCAAATACCTCTAGGGATATTATGGCAAACTTTCAGCGAAATTGATTGATAAACTTTTGAGATATAAACTTTTCTGAATTTCTTCAAAGTTTCTCAATCACTTTCGCTTAAAGTTTGCCAAAATATCCCCAAAGGTATTTGCAAACCTTTTTTAATGTTTTTACAAGCAGACTATGAATAAATAATGAGTTATTAACCTTTATTTCTATCCCGTTTTATGATTGGAGCACGTGCACAGGCGTCTGCCAATCAGAGAATAGAAGCTCACTTCTGATTGGCCAGTCACATGTTGCATAGAATGTCAACATGTAGCCTGAAAACGACCAGCGCATCTGCCTGTGCTAGAACACAGGCAGGCTGGAGAGTGTCTCACTCTTCTTCTATATAGAGTGAGAAGCTATTATGTACTCTTGGTATCATATTTTTATCATAATTTATTTTTTGCGATATAAAAACAATAGTATTAAATGCATACACTCATGCGTTAGCACAAAGGTCTATTCTGAGGGGTCTTGTACCAACATTTTGACTGCCCGTGTACCAATTTAGACACCAAAATACAGCATTTTAGCAAAAAGCTAATGATTTTAGAAAATTTTAGTTCAGCGTAAGAATTAACAGTTAGAAAAAAAATTGAAAAAACTGGGTAAAAAGTTTAAATAAAAAACTTCTAAACAAGTTTGAACAAACTTCAACACATCACAGTAAACTTCTAAACTTTAGAAGTATTGACAGTATTTAGCGAAGGCTGAACCCTGCTTACCGACATGACTGCATTCTGCTTACAACCGAAATAAATAGAAAAATACTCACGAAACTCAGAGTTCAATATCAAGTACATGTACAAGTTTACTGTTGAGTTTAATAAGTTAAACAATA
>JASANF010008062.1:0-26278 GCA_030248245.1 Trissonchulus sp. WLG1_4 | reverse complement strand
TTGCCTAACTTAACTAATAACTTAACTGATTTAAATTTTGTGCAAGTAACTTAACTGATAACTTAACTGATTTAAAATTCTGTAACTTAAACATCCCTATACATGCAACACAAACCAAGACTCAAAAGTCAAAGAAACAGTCGACAAACATAAACTTGGACTACAGAGTACAGGCCAATCAGACCTAGACTCGAAGCAACAGCGGACGGACTTACATAGACTAATGCAACACAAACCAAGACTCAAAAGTCAAAGAAACAGTCGACAAACATAAACTTGGACTACAGGCAACGCAAACCTAGACTCGAAGCTACAGCGAACGGACTTAGATTACAGGCAACACAAACATAGACTCAAGGCAACAGCGGACGGACTTGGACATTGGAAGTCCACTAGACTCAGAACTAGGTAAGGGAACACAAACCAAGACTCAAAAGTCAAAGAAACAGTCGACAAACATAATCCTGGGCTACAAGCCACGCAGACCTAGACTCGAAGCAACAGCGGACGGACCTACATAGACTACATGTAACACAAACCAAGACTCAAAAGTCAAAAAAACAGTCGACAAACATAAACTTGGACTGGACTACAGGCCACGCAGACCAACAATATGAACATCTCTGGGGAGGAACCCTGCCCCTTTTAGGGGCAACTTGTTTTCAGTTGGTACTAAACCGAACGAAAACAAAAAAACGAAAAAGAAAACGAAAGTGAACTCTAGGGAGGCCAACTATTTCGGCATGCGTATAAATTTTGAATAAATTGACGAGCAGCAGCTGTTTGTTCATCGAAATAGTTGTTTTCACAGACTCTAAAACAACTATTGGGCAAATCGACGACTGCTGAGGCAACGTTTTTGCCATCAAATGCAACATCTTCTGATGTGCTGTATGGATCGTCATAACAATTAAGAAAAACTTGCACACTCCTTCGAAAATGGCAAAAAAAGAACAAACTTTGCGAATTCTATCGAAGATGAATTATGAACCTGACAAACGACAGCTACACAATTGCAGCGATAAAGTAATTTTACCCACCATCTAGTTTGTGATGCTCTAGGGTATCCAGCCTCTTGCACACACACACACAGCTAGATGTTACCCTATGACAGATCAAGAGAGTACTTTGAGTCAACCATTATTGGCGGGTAAAATGAAACAAGCAAAGTCCAATGCAAAATGAGTCTGAAAATATCAAACCTTCATTTTCACTCTGTGAACCAAAACCTGCTGCGCAGCAGATAATCATTTGCACTAGGTAATATTGTAATCAACTTACAGTTGCAGCTATTGTTTTCATGTATTCAATTGCATGTTCAGATCACTAAAAGCTGGGTTTTTTGCGCAAAAACGTTCGCAATTGCGACAAAAATTTCAAGGTTGCGAAAAAATTTCAAACCTTCGCAAAATTGCGAAAAAATTTTGACGCAGTGGAGGTGAACTCGTAAGGTCTATGCGCCAATTTTTCAGGTTCAGTCGGAAAACATTTCCGAGACATCACCAACTGACAAAATTTGGCCTAAAAATTGAAAATTCTTCCGACTTTTTCTTATCTCCTAGGCCCGGACTCGTGCAACTTTATGACTTGATGTCTCTAGTGACTGTGTGAATAAGAAACATTTTCTTCCATGTATCATCACAACGACTGCATGTAACACTAATAGACAGTATATATAATAGGGGTAGGAGGTGACGTATGTAATTTAGAAAATAAACATTTCAAAATGTTAGCATTTTCAGGCCTAACTTGGTCATTGGCGGGTCTTCTGAAATTTCTGTACGACTGAACATCGATTGTGAAAATTGTGAAAAGTTTTACAAAATTCTCAGGACGGCTCCGTAAATTTAAATAAAAATGTCAAAATCGTTGCTTTTTGGCCAAAACGGGTAAAAATTGCGTCAGTCTTAATCTTGTATAGGCGTAATAATGTTTTATGAACATTTAAATGTAAAATCTACTGCATTAAGGTGGTAGTGTCGCCAAAGCAGTTTTGCTCATAGGCTGCAAAATGAGAACTTTTTGCTTTGAAATTGTACGTTCACTGAGAAACTAGTGAAATGCCATATGGTGTCAAATAAATACTGCCAGACACTGAACTACCAATATCTACCAATATTTTTAACCAATCACCATTTGTGAGCCAGACATCACACAATAGAGACATAAAAGTTCAAAAAATCAAGCCAGATATTAGATTGGCCAGCTTGTGAAGTACATGTAATGTTTTGACGCACAATTTTTTGCCACAAATAAGAAAAATAAAAAAATAAAGGTTCGGTTTTCTTTTGATTTCAAAATAAGTGTCTAAATTTTTTACAATTTATCATTATTGCTGTGAGTACTTTACAGGTTACGCACAGTTTCACAGTTCAAACAGGCATTACTCCACAACCACTTAGGCAATTTGCACTAAACTTTGTGTGCATAAACTAGAGGCTATGTGCTGTTACTTTGTGTAAAAAAGTTAAACAAAAAGTTTTTTAATTGTGACGAAATTATCGAATGTGAATAGGATTTCAAAACGTCATTTTTCCGACTTTGCGACCTCACTGCTAACTGTATGCTGCATCAATTTTTCTGAAACTTGGCAAAAATATTTGCCTTTAAACATAGTTTTAGAATATATAAAGGACAATGACCTAGCTTTCACTGAAAAAGTTTTATAGTCGCGCAAAATCGACTGCTTTCGCGACACTACCCCCTTAAGTAAAAAAAGTAAGTCTGCGAAAAAAATTTGATTTTGCGAAAAAAATTTCACGCTTTTCGCAAAATTGCGAAACTTCGCCAGCGAAAAAAAAACCAGAAAAAGTCGCAGTATATATAAGCATGAGCATAACTATGCTACTGAGAATCAAAAACCACTGATTTCGAGCCACATGGAAAAGTTGCCATACTATACACGCCAATAAATGCAATAACATAATTCATCGCTGACATGTAGCTGCTACTTGCTGCGATTTAGTTTCATTGCTAACGATTCCTCCTTTTGAAAGCTCATATGCTCAACATGTCGGTCCCTTATTTCGACTGTGTAGCATCTCATCTGTTTCATGACCGGCAAAAATGACGACGTCACTTTTGTAGGGTGTATTGATAGTGCTATTTACAACCGTTGCAGGTAACACCAATGCCGTGTTTGCCATAACAGTGTATTGTGAGCCCGTTTTTGTTAAGTAGTGGTCTAGTTTGTGACATCGTGTCGAAGATAAATTCTACTTTACTTATAATTCTGAATTACGGTTTGTGTGAAGTGTGAACTATGCAAAAGAGTAGACAAATGGAGACCATGCGAATAATGTGAGATATACTTTTAAAGTGAGACCTGTGTGATTTCTGACTTGACTGCAAAATTACTATGCAAACAGACAGAAGAAGACAAGATAGTGAATGTTATGAATGTTAATTATAGTAATTTTTCGCAATTACCACTCTTGCATTGTGGGCGTGTCAAGACATACTTTTGTAAAATATGCAAATGAACTTTGTGTGTACTTCAGCCGTACATTACGTGCTTACGTATACACGTAGGTAAAACTACACGTGCTAGTATGAAAATGATACGTACCTAGACAGACACATTTCAAACACACACTCATGTTCACTTGAAACCGCACAATTACACACATAAAAACACACAGAAACGCACACACAAGTCTCACTTAATCGCACGTTATTTTCCGCTCACCTCATTCTAAAGAAGCCTGCTGCGCTGTGGTGCAGCAGGAAAAAAGAGTGGTTAGCTGACAGTTGTGTTGCTAATCAACTCATTAGCTATGCATTTCGTACAATTGACTACAAAATTCTCAACCAAACTTACCGCTAATTTTATTTTTGTCAAACCAACAAATTTCGTCAAAAGTCCATACACCAGTAATCCGGCGAGCGCAAAAATACCAATAATTTCCACCGCAAAAGCAAACAGATGAGCATGTCGTTTATTGGTAAATTTAAAAATTTTGTTAAAGTTTGAGATGCTAATGTCAGACCCCTTAACTGTTACACCTTCATAACTTTGCCGCCAGCCTCCAGCTCCAGTTCCCGACAAAATGCAAGCAATGAACACGGCTACCTGAAACAAGAAAGGCATTGTAAAGTGCCGGTGCGCAAAAACAAGTGAAATTGCTCAATCCCGCAGATGGCTTGTAAAAAGAGAACCCCTAGAGTACTTAAAGATTGAAGACAGCTCATTATCGGTCCAGTAGCTCAACGGTATAGCGCTGATCTGCAGATTCAGAGATAGGTGGTTCAAATTTAACGTGGGTCATTCTGATGATACTGCTGTTTTTCTTTTAACAAGAATCCTCTAGCTTTCTTACCAGGCTTGCACTTTCAAACTGTAGGTAGGTAGAGAGAGGATTTGTTTTAGTGTGATTGATGCTTGCAGTGTGCAGCAAGAGTACATAAGTAAAAGCAAGAGTACAGTAAAAGAGAAAGAGTGTGACATTTTTCCGATTGGTCAGCTTTGCAGCTCGGTAGATGTGTTGCAGAAAAAAAAGGACACAACTGGAAATACCTGTTATTAACCCTTTCATGCGCACTGTGAACCTCAGGCACCCCACATGGTGAATGCCCAATCTGGTCCTGTAAAGCTTAGCTAGCTTAGCTTATTCTAGTCAACTGATCTTCAATTTGTTTTTCAGTAATCGCAGATCTTTGTATTTAGTGACCCAATTTTAGTCCTGCTGCCACACAACGACACCTATGCTTGATTAAGCAGTGTTGAAATTCAACTTTTTTTCAACGCAAAAGTAGTATTTTCTTTATGGCCTCATTATGATATTTGATCACAACTCTGGCAGTCAACTTTTCGTGTATCCGATACAATACAGCGGATATTGTAGTTTATTTCAAGCAGTCAACTATGGTAGGCGCACGGTTGCTGTGTTAATACTCTAGGCTGAGGTACATATTATACCTGAGCGATGGCGCAAAATTTGCACAAACTTTCAACATTGAGCACTTAATAACTCAAAAACGGTGCGTCCTAGACCCTTGCCCAGCTGATACTGTTTTGTTCAAATAGAATTGTCTATCGAATGGTGGTTTTGCGAGATCTCTACGACGAGTAGGATTTTGGCTCCGCCCACGACATGAGAGACACAGTCTCACGCTGTGGGCGTATCGAAAGAGCTGTTCCCATCGGTTGATTGATGTGCAAAAGTAACTTATTTAGGTACGTTGTGGGACCCGTTTGGGCCCTAATTCAAGGGTTAGCCAACTTGTAGGTACAGATGCATTTTAGTTGTGAGTTGTGACAGATGCAAAGCTGCATTAAAAGACGTGTAAAACACACTCCGCACGTTGACACATTAACGTTAATACTGATTTAGAATTCCATAATCAAGACTAAAACTATTGTCAACATCATTCTTTCAATTCAGAGCCAATCTACATAACGTTTCATTTACAGTTGTTTTTTAATAAATATAATTCAATCAAGCATTGGGCAGCCGTTTCAATCAATAAAAATTAATTTTCAAGTTTAAATATTTACAAAAAACAGGGTGTTTCTTTTGTCTGGAAAAAAAGTGAGTTTGCATAAACTAGGTATACACTGCGTTACACGCAAATCCTGAACTGTATATACGTTTTATGTTGCAATCTATTATATGAGCAAAATCCTATAACAAATGTTCCTAGGAATAAAAATTCCGATGTTCAGGAATTGATATTGAACTAAACGATTTAAAATAACTCCACGCTCACCAAAGCCGCGCCTCGAAGTATGATGGAAAGAAGAGGTCCCAACGCTGGCATGATATCAAAATATCGATATCTAAATAAAAAATGAAGTCATGAGAGCAAAAAACAAACAGAATGTAATCAATCATTATCTGTGTGTTCAGGCTTTTGGTTCCAAAAAATTAAGTAATAAATACGTATAAACATTATGAACTTTTTAAATTGAGTTATAAGTTTCTAAGATTTTATACTTTTAACGGATGAGTCAACCTAGCCAAATATATATACGCGGCCCCTTCAGGGGCCGCGTAAAAAAAGAGCCAAGAGTTCTCAAGCTGACTACATGTTAATCATATAGCACAGTGACCAACATGCAGGCCTCACTTCAACACTGCGCAGAGTTGGGTTCAAAACAATAGTTCTTTTTCTAGAAGGAACAAAAATCACAACAATACAAACTCAAATATTGAACGGCTAGTTCACGCGTTCAACAATGATGGCGACTTGTGGGCGTCGTTCTAAGCAAGCGAGAGAACAAACAGTGTTGCTATCACCTAATTCAAGAACGCTGAATAGCAAAGTCAGATATGGTAGAAATTGCTGTCTGATAAAACGAATAAACACGACGTCGTATTGCCATTGTAGGTTTGGGTTCAGGTTTATGTAGTGCGTCTGCTACGTGATAATTCCAACAACAAGCGTCTGTTTTCTTGGCACGTTCGCAACAGAACTTGACAGAAACAAGAAAAGCACTGCTTTGCCTAATGTTGTAGTAGTATAGGATTATTTAGTTCAAGATGGAAGCATGCAAAAAATAGCTTGCATAAAGCAAAAAGCTGAGTAAAAATTTCTTACTATCAAACTCGAAAGTCAGAAACTTTTTGATACAATAAATTTTTTTGCTACAATGATACTGAGCAGTAGGTCTTCGATTAGTTTCAGCGGTAGACTGTCTTTAAAATTCCAGCCATATTCATGTTTTACTGTTCCTTATAGAAAGATTTTGTTATCGGTGTCTGTTAAGATTACAGAACTGTGTTATCTATATACACACCATGCATTAGCCCTAGCCTGGACATTGTTTAACATTTCTATTGTTTGCCAATTTTCGTTCCTTTTTTTGCCACTGGGGGTGGTGCCGATTATAACGTGCATTTAAGGGGGTAATTGCGTTTTTAGGTGTTTTTTTAAAAAGCCATAGCTCAGCGTTTACGAATTCAAATCACAAGCGGTCTTTGGCATAAGGTAGAACAATATCTTTTCTAAATGTATGCCATGCCTTGAAATTTAACCTTTGATTTTCTTTCCAGTATAAGCGACTAAAGAAAGGTCCTTTCCAAAATATGAAAATTTTTTACAAAAAGTTTGCGCCACAGCTCTGAATCATACAATTACCTGTTGGGGCTGAAAGTTGGTAAGGTTTTTGACATGTTTAAAATCCCCAGGCATGTCCCCCACTTTTTTAATAACTAGTCAATTTGCTGAGAAAATAGCTGAAAAGCAAACGCACCGAAAATTTAAGATAATTTCTTGTAATTAAAACCCTCTAAAAATGTCCACATGTGAAATTTCAAAAAAGTGAGAGACATGCCTGGGGATTTTGACCTTTACAATACTGTCCCAAAAATTTATGCTCAGGCGCCACTTATAACTTGAGTACTGGTGGCGCAAAGTTTACATAGAAATCACAAAAACCTCGAAAACGCAACTACCACCTTAAACCGAAAAATCGCTTACGCAGTCAACCAACCTAAACACATAAAATCAAATCAACAAGCCCAGTCTGCAGCAAAAATTACTTCAGTTATCAGTAGTATCAAGCAATCTTTTTTAAGTGAATTGACCAGAGGTCAATTAATTTCTGTTGTGCAGCGGTATCTCGGTAGGCATTCTTGGGGCTGGAGCCTAAAGTACATATATGTAAACCTTTTTGCGCGGCCGCCTCAGCGGCCGTGCATACTAATTTTAGGTATTGCACTGAAATTGAAAATGCATGTAAATCATGCTCAGTTTCAGTGCATTAATAAAGCCTGCTGCACTTACCTGCTACTGCTTGTACTTAGTGTATTCAAGAAACGCGCGCTGGGTGTGTTATAGCGCGCATAACGTTCGTGTGAGTATGTATGTGCGTATGTGTGCTGTATGTGTCGAAGTGTGTGTACGTGTGTATGTAGGTACAGTGCATAGCGCGGCAAGTTGACTAATATTAGTTATATCATACCTGTCTTGAAATAACAGTGCAATAACTAACGACAATAACTAAGTGCACGCTGCTAGATTCACAGCGTGCCGTATAAGTTAGTTATAGCACTGCTGTAGGCGTGCATCTTAGTTATTGCACTGTTATTTCAAAACAGTTATAACATAAGTACATTATAATACTTTGTAGCGTGCACTCAGCAATCATTTGCACTGGTACGTGAAGCCCGCGTGCATAAACTCGTGCGCTGCGCGCACTCGTTTATGCACTTGGAGCTTCACGTAACAGTGCGTATAAATTACTGAGTGCACTCTGCATCGTGCTATAACCTACACTTGACTATCGATATCGGTAATCATTGTATTGCTGTTTACTTTCAAAATGAGCCTGCCAAAAATTACGTTCACCAGCTCGATTTTTAGCAAAAACCTTAAGTAAGCCATCAAGCTTGCTTTTTCACGTACATTGGCCAAGGTCCATGGTAAACCTGTGGGGCGACACAGTCACATCAAAAAGATCGAAACCGACAACAATCACGAACGGACAGTCAAATTTTTATGTCAAAAAGTTATGAGAATTAGTTCTAATTATATCTGCATATCTAGTACTAATTTATTGACACATAACCACACTTATTGTACATGATTTCTTGCCTTGGCGTATTTTTCAACGGCAGTGAAGTCAACTGGTTATTGAGGTAGCCGTTGGACCTGGCGGTCGTTGGATTGATTCGAGCGCCCTGATTTTTACGGAATTTCAAAAGTTACATAGCTACCTTTTTTGCAATCGTAAATCTACAGCTGCAGTAAAAACTACAGTTTAGTTAAACTTGTTAAGCGCAATTTCACTATAAAAGATGCTGCAAGAAATACAACCGCACACACTCACTGTTACGCACGCAGTGTAATATAGAATTATAGAATCAAAATTAAAGACTGCTGAGCTGTGGCCCAACAGGAAAAGGATAGGTAGGATAGTAATTAGAAGCAAACTGTACATACACCTATGTACGTCGAACGTTATCACTGAACAGCAGGTTCGTGTTCCAAATAATTCAAGGAGTCTTGACTTTTCAAGTCATTTTAGCAAATGTACTGAAGACTTGATCAAAGTATAAACTTTGTGTTGCATCTGCTTCCGAAATTAGAGCTACTGCCAGAAATATAATTAATGGTATGCCGCGCTTAATTTTACCGATACGGTAAAATAATACTGGCTGTGGTCATGTGGAAAAAAATCTACGCTCGTCAACAAAAGTGCTTGTTTATTTTTTGTTCAAAACATGACAACAGTGCGTCTTCTGAGTACGCAAAATGTAGCCTTACCCCGTCGTGCAAGTAACAATGTTCAAGTTTAAGGCTTAGTAAAATCCAAGTCGCAGAGACCTACTGTAGATCTGGCACAACCCTACGGTAAGTCGAACCATAAGAGTAGGACCAAGCACGTCTACGGCAGAAGCACGCCACGCCCTAAAGCTAAAGGCCTATTCACACGAGGGCGCTAGAGCGGGCGCATCAGCGGGCGCTTGAGCGGGCGCATGAACGGGCGCATGAGTGGGCGCATGAGCGGGCGCACATACACACTTGTCTACTGCATTGTGTGAACTAAAGCAGCAGGCAGTGTGAAAATAAAATGCGCCGCTTTGCGTCCGCTCGTGCGCCCGCTCATGCGCCATGGCGTGCGCCATGGCGTTCGCTATGGAGCAACATGTGAACACACTTTTGTGAGTGTGTTCACACGCCTTCGTGTGAACACACTTTTGACTTTAAAAATTGCCGTGCTAAAGGCCGAACAACGTTTCAAGCCAGTTGGCTGCTCGACTTTGCTTCCGTTACAGAGCTCAACTTCCGAACGAAAGTATCCACTAGTGCTATACCAAACTGATATCACTGGTCAAAGACTGTAATTACGGTGCACTTGAAAACGAGATGATCCGTGATCAATTAATTGAAAAAACTAATTCACTTCGAGAAAACCTACTGTTAAAGGGCGATCAACTTACTCAACAAAAAATTTCCCCCACTTATTTCAGAACAGTTAGAGAGAGCAGCCAAAGATGTTCAACAACTGTCCCTCACTCATGCTTCAGTCTAAACAGTGAACAAAAAGAAAGCCTTTGCACAAGCCAAAAGTATCACGAGATTCCCATAACAAATCCACACCAAAGAACTGATTTAGGTTTGCTGCGGCTTTCAGGGTAATAAAGCCAAAGACCCAAAATGTCCGGCACTGACTGTAGATTGTAAAAAGTGCGGCAAGAAAGGCCATTACGCTAGAGTTGACAGAAGTACAAACCGCTCCAACGCAAAAGCAAACACTGTCAGAAATAAATTTGAACAAGAATCAGATACTGAGTCTGACGATCCTAGTGACACTGATAACTACAATGTCTTGAATGTGCATACAAGCTCGAACAAACACGTTTTGCGAGTAAGGATGAATTTAATTTAGATATATTGCGGTGTGATATACTTGCAGTGCTGAGGATATTCTATCGAATATAAAACGCGGCACTTTTTCGCATTTTTTGAAGCCAACGTATTACGACTCGCGAGAACGCGAGGCTGAGGCTGCCGCGTAAAAAGCAATCGCTGTGCACTGTAAGCCACAATATAATCCAGCAGAAAAAGAGCTATCTTGATGCGTGTGGCTATTAGCTAACAAACGCATTATTATTAATATTATTACTAAGTCTTTCTGCAGGGTTTTCGACGTTCAATTTTTAATTCTTTCTGTGATTACAGGTGACTTTCAGTTTCACTTTCTTTCCTCGGTTAGTCTTTGTGATCCCAATATTAAAAAATAAATACAAAAATCCACATAAAAATCACTATGCAAATGCATACAATGCAAGCACTATCGATAATACCTATACGAGTATCTAATGCAGACTGTCTGCTGTGTACAAAAACAGCCAGCCAGACAGACAGACTGGCGAATGATGAATTGTGAAGCACGGTCAACAGTGACTCTATTTACGTACTGCTCTTGATACACACGCACACACAAATAGTGTGTTTTAGTGACCTGCCAACAGTGTCACAGCTGAACTACGTGCAAACATATAGAGCGTTTGCACTATAGTATATACGCGGCGGCTGAGGCCGCCGCGTAAAAAGACTAACAGTATTCAATGCAAGGTAGGACCTAACTAGCATCAGGCTCAGAAGGTCCCGTTTTGCCGCTGAATATTTACAAACAGAACCTCGTTTCGATCCCCTTCCAAATACAAATGTGAAATTACTTAACTACGAGTTAATGCATAATGCAAGCTACTTAAATACTGTTGGTTGTATCAATACTGATATTCAGTTCGGCAGCACGACAACCATTTGCAATATTTTCATTGTAAGAAACTGTTTCCTATACTAGGTCATAATGCATCAGCTAGTTGATTTTCGTTGCCAGGTTTGTAAACAAACTTGATATCGTACTGCAATAATCTTGCATACCATATACTAATTCCCAAAGGTTTTCGACTTTTAGCTTCGGTGCAGCCCAGCAATGTTACCAAGGCTTGAGTTTTAAGAGTAAACTGTCTACTCGAAAAATAGACGTGTCATCCTTTGATTGCTCATAAACACGCCAAGGCCTTGTTTTTTGAAACGGAGTACTTCTTTTTGGCATTTGACAATGTGCGCGAGGCATAGGCAATAATTTTTTCGGTTGATCCGTGTAAGCGACAACGCAGCACCTGCACCCACTTCCGAAGCGTCAGTTGTAACGTAGGTCTGACACTTTAGATCAAAAATTCCAAGACATGGTGCAGACGTGATTATTTTCTTTAATTTTTCAAATGCTTTTTGACAGTCACTGGACCAGTTGAATGCAGTTTTTTGCTGAGTGAGCTCTCGTAAGGGACTTGAAATAATAGCAAACCCAGGAATAAATTTAAGGCAGTAGGCAGTAGGCACACATACTGACAAAATGTTTCAGTGTGGTCTTATTTTTTGGAAGTCCAGCAGCAAAAAATGCCATCAAAATTTTTGGATTTGGCAAAATTTCTCCTAGAAGTTCTCATCGATTTGCCGACGCATTTAGCAAGTTCTACTTTCACATTTTTCCTTGTAGTCAATCAAGAACAGCAACTAGATTAGCATAATGGTCTTTCTTTGTCTTTCCGAGAACAAATATGTCATCTTGATATACTATCACACCTTGAAGACCCTCTAAAATTAGCTCCATTGTATTCTGGAAAGCCGATGCTGCTGATTTTAGACCCATTAGAATTTGTTTGTGCTAAAATACGCAAGGGGAGCCCGAGTGCCATTATTTTTGATGGCAGTGACTTTCGCGGCTAGGGCCTTAAACTTGTCGCTTAGCTCAGCGTGCTTTACGGATAGAGACCGAAGATTAGCCAGCTCACTATCAATATGCTCGTTGCAGGTGTTACAAAACCATGCCAAGGTAGAACTGACCAGGTTTAGATCGTTGAGTAAAGAGTGGGAGACATCGGAGCAAACGCGATGAAAATTGCCCAAGCACCGGAAGCACTGGATAAAGGAGTCACCATTGTCGCATCGGATCACAACGTGACAGGCAATGCATCTAGAATTTTTCTGGATTGTAGACAAGGACCATTTTCTGGTAAAAACCATGTCTACTGCTTCTCCAGTAGAACCAAAATAAATCTAAATGCAATACTATTTACAATACTCTGTCAGATGTGATCTATTGTATTTTTTTGTTAGAAAAAATTCTGATACGTCTCCAGTTAAGCAAATTTGGTCTAAAAATTGTAAAAACTTTCAATTTTTTTCTGGGGGCTGCTGCCCCCAGATCACCGCTGCTTTATGGCTTAATTATTTTGAGTTTGTTTGTTAACGCGAATTTAAGTATTAAAATTGCTAAGGAGTGCACTTTAAGTCATTACAAAAATCATTCCCCCAAATTTATTTTTGAGTACGACGTTAATTTTGAGACTTATATATATTCATCGGAAACAACATCGCCGACGGTCGACCACAACTCGTAACGCAGTTTGTGAATATAGCAAAAAAGTCAAATAAGGTAGAATAAGTTTATGCCGTAGCCCCCTTTTTTGGAGGTCACGGTCTGCCCCTGCTGACATCAGTTGGAGGGGCCGAAGCAGTTTCATCAATAAGTTTTCTGTGAATCACCATATCAAAAGCTTTCGTCAGGTCTAAGACCACTACTATCGTTCGTTTTGCCGATTTGTCGTTAAAGCCCTTGACTGCTTGCTCAGTGAGTTTGCTAAGAGCCGTAATGGTTGAGTGGCCTGGGCGGAAACCATATTGATGGTTAGCGACGGTGAAATGGGTATTCAGGGAGGGCAGAAGACATCTCTCAAAGTTTTTCATTGAAGGGCATAAAAGCGAAACCGGACAATAAGACTTTGAATCGTCGTCAGCTTGGTGGGCTTCAGTAGTGCCTATCCTAGACAATTATCCCAACAATAATAAATAAATAGCAAGCCGCAGGGGTCTGGGAACGGTAGCCCCAAAAAAGTAAGATTTTCTTTGATTTTTAATGCCAAATTTGGTTAATTGGAGAAATATTTTTCGTAGGAACCGAAATAAGTAGCCCCGACCTCCAATTTTTGTGGAATATTTGTGGAGAGAATGGAATAATCACTTGTTGATTGTATACTTAGTGTTGTTTGTTTATAATCAGAAGGGGTAAAAAATACAAAATATGAGTACAAGGTTTTTTTGCTCTGGATTAAGTTTCTTGGGCAAACTTTTTTCCAACAAAATCTTTCGGAGTTGCTCTACAAAACCACGTATTAAACTTTTTTCTCTGCGTTACCAATTTTATGTGAATTGGAAAATAAACGTATTTTTACCCCATTTTGGGGGAAAAAATACGGTTGCGGGGAAAAAAATACCGGTCGCTTCTGACCCATCCAATGAACGCAGATTCAAATGCTTCAACCGTTATGAAACTCAACTCAATCTTACTCAATTCTTTAATTTAACCCTCACATAAAAGAAAAGGCCACTGAAATGGAAGCCTCAATAACACCACAACTACTTTTTACACCACACTCTTTTCGAAAAAAAATTTTCAAAATTTTTTCCGTCTACGTATATTTTCTTGGGGTAAACTGAATCATTTGACGTGAACATTGTACCGCGGAACGCCAAAATTTGTAATGACGCCTTGCTTCATTGTTTTTGCATACTTAAAGTGGTAGTTTCGTGTATGCAGCAAATTTTGATGAGGTGTTGTATTTGAAGCTATATATAAGCAAGTTTTTGCATTTTACAGAGCAATAATTGTATCGTAAGCACATGCATCTGTTTTGTTAAGAATTTTGCCAGTTTGCCCAAAATCTGCTGTGAAACGTCTCAAATTTTGCATTTTTTCAAATTTTCGCGGTATGTTTGATTTTGGAAGAAGTATGACTTGATGAACTTTAATTCCAATTTAGTCTAAATTCACTTGTAGATGTCTTGATACATGCTTAGTTTCAATTGGATAAGTTATCACGTTGCTTCAGTCCTGTAAATTTAAGCTTCAAAATATATCTTTTTTAAATTTCGCAAAATTTTATCTCTTGAGAAAACAAGAACTGTTATGCCTATTAACAACTGCAAAAAGGAATCTAGACTTTTAGTTTTCTTTATTTTGGTTAAACATTATGAATATAGACTGCACACATAATCAGCAAATTGACACTTTCTAGTAAATTACTTAACTTTTAGTATAATGAACTCGTATGCGTTGCCATAGCAACCATGGCAATAAATTCCATTACCATGGTCTAAGGTGACCTACTTTCTTCCACTATGACCGCTAACACATTCAAACTACAATACTAAAGCTATGTAACGAATATATAACGTCACCTCACGTCATCTCACGTAATTTCGAGCGTTTTTAGTCATAAATGGGGGTAATATACTTCAGAGCTCATAACCCTAATCATATAACAGTTGGTAACCTGAGCTTTTGTACAACACTGTAATACAAATTTATCTAGTTTTGCGCCAAATTTTGAAGAAAGACGCAGCTAAAATTTTACATCATATCATTTTAAGTGAAAATCGGAGTTGTATTCAGAATGTCAATTTTCTGAAAACAGTTGCAGTTAAACATGCGTTTTAAAGCCCTGTTCATAGTTGTCCGAGTCTGTGTCTGTGTCCGTAAGAGTAGTCTGATTCACAGTTGTCCGAATGTCCGTAATAAATTGTCCGTGAGTGTCCGTAAGGGCTGTCCGGATGTCCGGAAGTCAAGTCTAATTCAGTTCAACTTTTGTCCGTGTCCGTAAGCAATTAGCCAATCAGATTGTAGCATTTATAGTAACGTGTACGTGCGTGCACATTAAATTCCTCCGCGCAAAATAAAATAATGGGAAATTTGTCGTAATTTTCGCTTAACAGCTTGCTTTTTATGTGTGTAGAAACTTGCGTTCACACACTCGTCTGCTGCACAGAAAAGGTGTTGGTGTTATTTTATATGCATACGCATTTCCGCAGAGTGTCTGTAGCAGTATGAATTAAGGGAGCGCTCCGGCAATCAAGGTATTGGGCCATAACTTTTTTCAGCTAACGAATTCGGACTTGTGTCAAATGTGGGCTTTCATTTGATACCAATACCAAGATATTTGAAAAATTGCCAAATTTTACCTTTTTTAGTGGCAAATTGCAAACCTGTGAACATTGAGCAAAAATTTATTAAAAATTCATCAATTCACACCATTAGATACAAAATAGCAGTCGAAAAATGTTTGAAACAGCAAGATTAATTTTTACGTCCAGTTTTGCCCGCAAATCGGCTTTTACAAAAAACTGTGTTCGATTTTGTACATTTTTAACATTATCTAAAAAACTGTGTAACATTGCTTAGCTACCTAAACTGATTTTTACTAGGGTTTTGGTTCCCCAAAATTTTGCAAAGTTTCAGCGCAATCGGTCAGTGCTATGCAAAGTCGCTGGCTCAAAAAAATTATACTGAGCAGTGCTCACGGTAATTTTCGGCAATCGATATCTTTTTGTTGCTTCAACCGATTTGGCTAAAACTTGGCATGAAGATAGCCTAATATTGTGCGCAGTTGAACATTTTTTATTTTTTTAAAATAGTGTTCTAGAAAATGATACCACTTCTTTTAGTGTTGAGAGACTGACCTCGAAAATACAAAAATTGCAATTTTAACAAATTCGCACTAATTAATCAAAAACAAAAATAATGTTCAACTAGAGGAGCGCAAGAGCTACATTTTGATATATAAATCATGAGTTTAAGACAAACATGCTATTAGTTATCGCTTGCCGAAAATTCACTCACGCGCAGTGCTCTGGCAGTCACGTGACAGTATCACGTGATTTGAAATTTTTACACAAGGTTATTTTATACCATACTAATTACTTGTGTATTTGGTAATATTTTGGTTTTATCAACTTTTTGCTGAGTTTTGAGGTAACTCCCGATTCCCGGAGCGCCCCCTTAATGCAGCTGACGGACACGGACACGGACAAATGTTACGGACAACCGTCTGGACACGGACACGGACACGGACTCGGACACGGACTACTACGGACAGTTCCGCATTACTATGAACTAGGGGGTAGCGTCGCGAAAGCAGTTGATTTTGCGCGACAGTAAAACTTTTTCTGTGAAAGATAAGACATTGTTCTTTTGTGAAAAAGTAAGCCATACATCGCACAAAAGGGACATAAAAGTTCAAAAATTCAAGCCAGATATCAGATTGGCTAGCTTACGAAGTACATATTATATTTTGACACACATTTTTTGCCACAAATAAGAAAAATTAAAAAATGAAGGTACGTTTTTCTTTCTTTTAATTTTAAAATAAGCGTCCAAATTTTTCACAATTTATCATTACTGTTGCGAGTGCTTCACAGTTTACGCACAATTTCACAGTTCAAACAGGTATAACTCCGCAACCAGTCAAACAATTTGCACTAAATTTTGTGTGCATAAACTAGAAGACACGTGCTTTTTGTCTGTGTAAAAAATTTAAACAATAAGTTTTTAATTGTGACGAAATTATTGAATGTGAGTAGGTTTTCAAAACGTCATTTTCCGACATTGCGACGTCACTGCTAACTGTATACTCGACATCCGCATCCGCGGATGTCAAAAAAGTGACATCCGCGTCATCCTTAAAAATTTTTAAACAAGGTTGTTTTCCCCATGTAGTTTTTATGGCCCGGCCGAAAAAATTTTCCGATACGTCTCCAATTCACTAAAATTGCCTAAAAATAAAAAATTCTCAACCCCTGCAACCACTATGATTTCAAGACAAGTGTTGCTTAGAATTGTTTTTTCGATGCAAATTTTATTTCAAAATTCTGAAAATGCTCCAGCTTCTCTGGGGGCTGCCGCGGGCAGACCCTTGCAACCACTCTGAGTTTACGCCAGTGTTGCTCAGAATTGCTTTTTCAATGCAAATTTTATCTCGAAATTCCAATAATAGCTCTAGCTTCTGGAGGCTGCCGCCCCTAGGCCCCTGCAACCACTATGATTTCACGACAAGTGTAGCTTAGAATTGGTTTTTCAATGCAAATTTTATTTCAAAATTCCAAAAACGCTCCAGCTTCTGGGGGCTGCCCCCCCCCCAGACCAGTAGCGTACCCAGAATTTCGCGAAGGGGGGGGCTGAGCTAATTAATGGTCGACTACCGGGGGGGGTACAGGAAAACTTTTTCGGGAAAATTTCCGGAAATTTTTCAGAAAAAAAATTTCCGGGAAATTTCTGTGTTTTTTCCGGATTTTTTCTTTTGTGCTCTGCCGAATTTTCGGAATTTTTCCGGAAAATTTCCGGTTTTTTCTGGGTTTTTTTCTGGAAAATTTCCGGCAATTTTCCGGAAAATTTCCGATTCCCAGTCTTACTTTCCGGAAAATTTCCGGACTTTTTCTGGATATTTTCCGGTCAACGCCAAACTATTTACGGATAATTTCCGGGGTTTTTTCTGATAATTTCAGGGTTTTTTCCGGAATATTTCGGGGCCTTTTCCGGATAATTTCCGGGTTTTTTCCGGAATATTTCCGGGCTTTTTCCGGATAATTTTCGGCTTTTTGCCGGATAATTTCCGGGTTTTTTCCGGATTTTTTCTTTTGTGCTCTGCCGAATTTCCGGAATTTTTCCGGCAAATTTCCGGTTTTTTTCGAAAAATTTCCGAACTTTTTCCTAATAATTTCCGGGATTTTTTCCAAAAAATTTCCGGGTTTTTTTCAGAAAATTTCCGGGTTTTTTCTCCGACAAATTTCATGTTAGTTTCCGGGTTTTTTCCGGATTTTTTCTTTTGTGCTCTGCCGAATTTCCGGAATTTTTCCGGCAAATTTCCGGTTTTTTTCGGGTTTTTTCCGGAAATTTTCCGAATAAATTCCGGGTTTTTTTCGGAAAATTTCCGAACTTTTTCCTAATAATTTCCGGGTTTTTTTTCCAAAAAAATTCCGGGTTTTTTTCGGATAATTTCCGAGTTTTTTCCTGATAATTTCCGGTTTTTTCCGGAAAATTTCCGGGCTTTTTTTGGATAATTTCCGGGTTTTTTCTGGATAATTTCCGGGTTTTTTTCGAAAAATTTCCGGAGTTTTTCCTAATAATTTCCGGGTTTTTTTCCAAAAAATTTCCGGGTTTTTTTTAGAAAATTTCCGGGTTTTTTTCCGACAAATATCATGTCAGTTTCCGGACTTTTTCTGGATATTTTCCGGTCAACGCCAAACTATTTACGGATAATTTCCGAGTTTTTTCCTGATAATTTCCGGGTTTTTTCCGGAAAATTTCCGGGCTTTTTCCGGATAATTTCCGGGTTTTTTCCGGATAATTTCCGGGTTTTTTCCGAAAAATTTCCAGGTTTTTTCCAAATAATTTCCGGGTTTTTTTCGGATAATTTCCGGGTTTTTTCTGGATAATTTCCGACTTTTTTCCGGAAAATTTCCGGACATTTTCCGGATAGTTTCCGGTCAACGCCAAACTATTTCCGGATAATTTTCGGGTTTTTTCCGGGTAATTTTTGGGTTTTTTCCGGATAATTTCCGGGTTTTTTCCGGAAATTTTCCGAATCAATTCCGGGTTTTTTCGGAAAATTTCCGGACTTTTTCCTAATAATTGCCTGGTTTTTTTCCAAAAAATTTCCGGGTTTTTTTCAGAATATTTCTGGGTTTTTTTCTTCGAAAAATTTCCGGTTAGTTTCCGGACATTTCCGAATATTTTCCGGTCAACGCCAAACTATTTCCGGATAAATTCCGGGTTTTTTCCGGGTAATTTTCGGGTTTTTTCCGGATAATTTCCGAGTTTCTTCCGGATAAGTTCCGGGTTTTTTCCGGCAAATTTCCTGGGTTTTTCTGGAAAATTTCAGTTTATTTCCACTTTCTTTTCGTTAAGATTACCGGGGTTTTCTACAAAATTTCCCGGTTTTTTCCAGCTAATTTCCGGGTCTTTTCCGGAAAATTATTTCCGGGGTTTTTTTCCGGAAATTTTCCGGGTTTTTTCCTGATAATATCCAGGTTACCTTTTCGAATCGATAAATGCTCGCGGCAATTATAAAGGCCATATTTCAGCTAACTATTGCACTATTGAAATCAATTTTAGCTGCTTGCGTTTTTGAGTGTAGTGGTGCGGGGAAAATTTAAGTCAGAGGGGGTAAAAAAATACGATCGAAAACATGGGGTAAAAAATACAGCCCCCTGCACGAAAATTCCCAAACATATTATATACCTAGTCATGATCTGTCTTCAGCTTATGAAGCTGACAAAATCATGCACCCAAAATGTGGCTCATTTTACAAGGGCCAACAAAATTTTCACAAGCTTATCTTGTCACGGGGTGTAGCTCTTTCCGACACCAGCTGCTTATATGGCATAGTCAACTACGCTTCTTTCAAACTGTAATTGGTTCTTCTCTATTGGTACTGGTTGGCGCGTACGGGAGCCATACTTTTTTTACCCCCCCTCCTTTTTGGTCGATTTGTGGGGAAAAATACTAGTATTTTTGGCTTTCATGTCGTGTCTTCAAACCAAAACAACTTCTTTTGCGGAAAAAAGTAAGCACAGGAACATGCTACGGCTGCCAAGTGTATTACGACCACCGACTGCTAACAGAGCGGTACAAGCTATACAAGGGTGTTCAGATGATGAGCCCAGCTACATAAATACACATACAGACGCACAGATGCCTGAGTTGCGAAGCTGATGATAATGTTGGTTATTCACTCTTTAAAATACACAATCTGGGAACAATTTGTGGTACAACACAATTTGAACATTGACAGCAATAAAGGAAATTTTAACTAATTTAAGACTATAATTAAGTATGCAAAAAACTATCAAGCGGGGCGTCGTTATCAATTTCGGCGTCCGCGGTACAATCTTTACGTCAAATGATTCAGTTTACCGCAAAGAAATAATACGTATGCGGAAAATTTTTGAAAAAAAATTAAAAAAGAGTGTAGTGTAAAAAGTAGTCGTAGTGTTATTGGGACTTCAATTTCAGTGGTCTTTTCTTTTATGTGCGAGTTAGGCTAAAAAATTGAGTAAGTCTGAGTTGAGTTTCATAACTGTAGAAGCATTTTGGCCTGCGTTTCTTGGATAACCCGTATTTCTTACCCCAAAATGGGAGTAAAAAATACATTTAGCTTTCGATTTATATAAAATTAGTAATGCAGAGAAAAAGTTAAATATGTGGTTTTGTAGAGCAACTCCACCCTCCACGAGGTATTGTTAGAAAAAGGTTTGCCCGAGAAACTTAATCCAGGAAAGCAAAAACCTTGTACTCATATTTTGTATTTTTTACCCATCTGACTATATGGGGTGTATTGAGTTTAACTAGTGAAATGGATAGATTCTGCCACCAGCGATATATAGTGGTGGTAGCCTAAATATTCCAAAAATGACAAATTTCGGTGAAACATAACCAAAACAGGTTTCGTATGGGGTGTCGGGGTATGGGCCAAAACGACAAAAAACGACGTTGTGCGGCCAAATAAACTGTTTTAATGAAATCAACGCATTTTCTTACCCCAGATTAGTCAACTTTGGTATCAACACCAGGTGAGTTTAGCAAAATATTGTCGCCAAACAAAATAGAAATTTTTGGCAAAATAGAAACAAAAATGGCCTGGAAACAAAATCCATAGGGTTTTCCCGTCTAAAAACACACAACAGTAATAATCAGCTAAAAACTAAACTGCATCACAAAAACTTGCATTGGGCAAACTCTTGAAAAATAAAAAACAGTACAAAACACTAAATACAACAAAATGTACATAAATAGCAGCTATATAAAACTAAAGCCACAAAAGATGTACAAAATTGTGCCAATTAGAGTATGTATATACACTCAAAGTATAAACTAGATAAGAAAAATGCCCTTCGAGACGCTAGTAGCATAATAGGCCAATTGGCAATATCCATTTCGCTTTCAACTATTAAGAAAGAAAACTGAAGCTGAAAAATGACCTGTTAAAAGTGTGGAAACTAGAGCATTTTGGCTGAGCAATCGGCCGACTGCTGCGCCCTATTATTGCGGGCACCACGGTTGTGTGTGTAACTGGGCCTCTTGGGCCTAGTTTGGGCATACACAGAACGGTGTTAAAAGTTTTGACCCGGCCACAATATGAGGACCCTGCCCCCTTATTGATAAAAAATACCGTAAATTTTGAAAGATTTTCGACAAGTGCCATTTTTGCACACTTTTGCTCAGATTTTATAAACGCCGTCTTGCCTCTAGCGTTCAACGTTTGGGAGAGTTGACGCCATCCCACCCCCTTATACAGTTGTGGATACATGTAGACCAAACCACTGATTTCCAACAACAGGTTGAGGCGAACACAAACCGATGCTGCTAAACCTTTCTTTAAAAAAAATTAGTTGTCGATGTATTACTGGTAACGAACTTTCGTTACCAAAAAAGACATATTTTCGCCAAAACAGCTCAAGGTTTGTCCAAATAGATCTGCTTGGTTTTGGTGCCGTAATTTTAAAAGGATATCCGTCCAACCGTCAAATAACATATCAACTATTGCATTGTGCATTTTAAATGTCCTTCTTGTCATGTCTATAATGCGTTTACGCAACTAAGATACTGGAACAATAGGCAACTTTTATCTCAAAGTTGAAAAACTGTGCCTAACAGTCTACATACAGCGGACAGGTACCAAACTGCCTACTACGACCTCAATTTGCTGTCACAACCGCGCCGATATCATCATAAGCCGCGCTCGGGCATGACGCAAGATTAAACAAAATGTTTCTCGTTGGTTAAGACCGTCGCGATCGCTATGTTAAGTTTAGGTAAATACATATGTTTAGTTTTGGTTTGGTTTATATATTTTAAAAAATACACAATGCATATTACTTAGTTCATACAGGACAGGAACATATATACTATGCTTAGTAAGTATATATGTTACATACTACTTCTGTCAATTGATGGCTCCTGTTCAGCAAGAATGCTCTGATATCACTAGCCGATTGTGCCCACAATAATGGGGCGCAGCAGTAGGCCTATTGCTCAGCCAAAATGCTCTAGTTTCCACACTTTTAACAGGTCATTTTTCAGCTTCAGTTTTGGTTCTTAATAGTTGAAGGCGAAATGGATATTGCCATTTGGCCTATTATGCTACCAGCGTCCCGAAGGGCACTTTTCTTATCTAGTTTTTAAAATTTTTCGGCTTCACAGATTAAGAGTTTATATTGAAAAGTACACAGTCACTAAAATTTTTCGCTTTGATAGGACATCATTGGTGGAATGCATAAAAACAGTCGACATAGACTGGCTGCTTGTGTTAACGGCTGATCTCAACACTCAAGCCAAAAATTTGTAGCCCTGGGACACAGCTTTCGATTAGAGATTGGTGGATCAAAGGTCACACGGATATTCATTTTACTCATCAAAAAATTAAGGCCAATAGGTCTATAATCAAGGTTTTTCCATTATGACATATGTGTTACTCCCCAAAGACATCCGCCACAAACTGCAACTCAAGGTTAGCCCCCCCGCCGCAGCTAGCTCAAGCTGCAGCCCCCCCTCAGCCCGGCTGCAGCTCAAGCTTAGACTTTCAAACCACTCCCATACCGCGGCTCACGGGGCAACCCCCCCCCCCCCCGACCGCAGCTCAAGCTGCAGCCCCCCGTACGGCCTGGCCGCGGCTCAAAGGTGCAGCCCTCCCGGCTGCAACTCAAGATTCACCGCTCCCCCCCTCCCCGGCCGCAGCTGAAGGTGCACCCCCATCGGCCGCAGGTTAAAAATGCGTCAGCCCCCCCCCCCCCGGCCGCAGCTCACGGTGCAGCCCCCCCCCCAGCTGAAGCCCTCCCTCCGGGTGTTTTCCGTTATTCCCCCCAATCCGTCATTTGGAATTTACTTAGCAGATTTAAGTCATTTGGAATTTACTTAGCAGATTTAAATAATTCTTGCACCAATGCACTCCTTTCGTCCTCGGGACTTCAAAAACGCTAACTTTGAAAAAATTTAAAATTTTTACTTCAAATTCGAAATTTTTTAAAATGTTAGCAATCCAAATCCAAAAATTTGGTGTCCCTCCAGAGCACTTTCCCCACTTCAGAAAATGAAAAAATTCGCATTTTATAAGGAATTTTAAATATTTTTAAATGTTTAAAAAATTTTAAAAAATTGTAAATTTTTTATTAAACTTGCATTTTTGAAGGCCTGAGGAGTCAATTGATGCAAAAATTATTCAAATTTGTTCAGTATATTAGAAATTTCAGGCTGGAGGGAAATAGCGGAAAAGACCCGCCCGCTCAAGACTCAGCCCCCTCCCTGCCGACCACAGCTCAAGGTGTAGCCCCCGCTGCGAATTCTGGATATAATACGCCACTGCCTCCGTCAGTATTTAGTTGTAGTTAATGTCTTTTTCCTGTGAACGAGCATGTGTTGAAGAGAGCCCACTCTTTGAAAACAAAATTTTTGTCTTAGGCGTCCTAAGCTTCAGGCTTAGACGACCAAAATATGTACAAAGCCGCTGAGGTTTCTTTACGTTTTAGATTTGTACTGATTCATTCACACGAACTATACGCAGATAATATTGTTCGGCAAAAACAAAACTACCCCGTCAGGTATTACATCGACAAAGCAGCAAACTTCAAGCAGCAAAACTTGAACGTGCCACCAAAATAAAATGTATAAAAATAATTAACGTTTGCTGTTATTAGATTCAGTTCAGCTATCGCGCCAAACCTGATTCAGTGAATGTACGAAAAATTAACCAAAAAAGTTTAATTTGCTCAAACAGCCATTTCTAGTGTTTAAATCAGGTTACTGACTTGTGTCGAGTCGACACATTCTCGGTGAGCGGACGTGAAAAAATTTAAACGTTCGACTACCACAGCTGTGCGTGCAGCGTTATAGCGTTTTATAAACTCTGAGGGTGTTACATGTACAACTTCACTAGGATTTAAAATAATATTAAATTAATAATAATAATAAATTTAGAACTTGTAGATCCATTGTCAGTCAATCCCATGTTCGATTTTTTACTAAACTTTACGTAATGGCAAATTAAGAAACATGCAAATAATTAGTTTTTTCGCTATTAAACAGTTACTTCTGACGTCTAAATTTACTGCATATGTTGCTTAAACATAAATTCTAGCACTTAATATAGCTTTACTGAGAAGTTAATCAATTTGAAAATTTTCACGAAATGAGCTAAAAAAGAGGTTTTTTACGGATTTCTCAACGAAGCCAGCACCGATCAACATGAAAAGAGGAGAAAAGTTATGGCATGACAAACCACGTCGATGAAGCCAATGAAAAACGGCTCGATAGATGCTAAGAAAAGTTGGCTGAAAAAAAAAGAGACGCGGAGTTTTTGAAAGTTTTCAAGATCTATATCATTAGGCTCTAACTCTATCATTAGGCTTTATTTTTGCACACATAGTGTAACTTTTAGTATACTATTAGCTCACGAAGTTTTAGGATGGGGCGTGGACAAGAACTGCAGTTACTTGTCTATTTGTGTTGTAAAAAGTCGCATTCAGCTGATTTTTTCCTATTATAGGTATGATTACTTTTTCAAATATTCGAACTACAACTACATACGTACAACCTTAAAACAAAAACACAAAAAAATTTTCCGGAAAAACCAGAAAACTGTGGCAAACCGCAAAACCAGGAAATCACCTAGAAAATCCGAAGAAGTTTTCAGAAAAACCCAGACATTTTCCTGAAAAAACCCGGAAATTTTCCAAAAAAACCCGGACATTTTCCGGAAAAAACCCGGAAATTTTCCGGAAAAACCCGGAAATTATCTGGAAAAAACCCGAAAATTTTCCGGACAAAACCCGGAAATTATCCGGAAAAAACTTGGAAGTTTTCCGGAAAAATTAATTTCGGGATTTACTCGGTTCGGAAAAAACCCGGAAATTTTCCGGAAAAAACCGAAAATTTTTTTTATTTCCGGAAAATTTCCGGGAAATTTCCTGAAAAAGTTTTCCTGTGGGGGGGGGGGGTGAAACGCAGTCCGAGGCAGTCTGCAGAAGGTTTAGCTTTTTAGAAATTTTAAACTGATTGCATTGATATTGAAAAAAGTTTTATGCAACATGTTGTGCAATCATAGTGATTGCAGGGGTCTGGTGGGGGGGCAGCATATTCTTTAGAAAAAAGGCAAATTTTAACTACCAATGAGGATAAAAATCATGAAAATAAAGTTTCAATACACTGTTGTAGCGGAAAGAGTGGTGAAAAAGGCGAGGCAGGCAAAAGGGCAAGGGTTTAATAAAAAAGACGGGGGGGCAGAAGGCAGACAAAGCAGAAGCAGAAAAAACAGTAGACTGATTATCCATGCACAGTGCGCGTTTATATAGTCTTTAAAACCGTATGCAAATTAGATTGAGTAATATGCAAATGAGCTCCACATGCATGAAAGTTGTACAGCATGACTCATCGCTAAGCCAACTTTCATGCATGTATACGTACGTATCTTGCCAGTCATTGGTTTAATAATTGGGTCCGTCCAAGTCCGGCAGGGAGGAGGTGGCCATTCTATTCCCCAGTACAAGGTCAGGCAATTAGACAACGACAGTAACTAGCTACAAAAATAAACTTCAGTTGACATTAAGACCGTTCAAAGTACTTCTTCAACTTGTTCACATGAATCGTGAACGGCTGTTCTCGATCACACCGTATCTTATACGTTACAAGACCCAGTCGGTCCACGATGACATACGGACCAGTCCACCTCGATCTGAACTTAGAGTCTTTAGGTATCGCTCTCCGTAATACCTGATCTTTAACTTCGAACTTCACTTCAGACGAGACTTTGTCGTATTGGTCCTTCTGAGCTTGCTGAGCTCTTTCGATGCTGGCCTTAGCTTGCTGGTAAACTTTCCCTAAGCCTTTAGCCACTCTATAATCCTTAGGATCGCTAAAGGACTCATCATTGTCTGGTAAGGAAACATCAAGGGGTTCTCTCGGCTGCCGTCCGTACACTAGCTCAAAAGGGCTGAA
>JASANF010008060.1:0-11811 GCA_030248245.1 Trissonchulus sp. WLG1_4 | reverse complement strand
CTCCGCAGTCTCATTCGAGTGTAAGCACATTTCGCTGTTGTTGTTGCTCCTGTTCCTGGAGCTCCGCTTGTCACAGCATTTCTTGATTTCGAGCCTCGGTGCCTCGAGCTCTGCGATCGGCGAACTTCTCCGTCTTTTGCCACTGCTTGTACTCGGTGTTCACCCATTCGCGCGTCGGTCCATCGAGAAACTCTGGGAAAAGGACATCACGGACCAGCATCCAACATTTCCCGAGCCAATTCTCTCCTGGGAATTTCTCCATGAACTGGAGATTGCGATCTTTGATGTGGACGCCGATTCCCCAACGCCTGTCCGACCAACACGCCTCCGCCAAGAGATCGTTGCGAGACTGGTGCAAAAGATCACGCACCTCACGCAGCTGCTGCGCTCGCGCCAGACACATCTGGAACATCGTCGGGAATGCCAGGACTTTGTACCACAGGGTTGCACGGATGTTGTGCTCCGGCAGGACCTGGTCTCCCATCACCTTTGTTTGCCCTGGCGATGTTGCGCACGCTAGCCTCTCTGCGATGTCGTGCAGGCCATAGCCATCCCGGGCTTTGATGTAATAGTAGACTTGCTCCCCGCAGTAGAAGTCTTTGCCTTCGTATTCGAACGGCACAGGCGTGTTGTGCGGACCACGGCGCACGATGTGATGGTTAGATAGGACAAAGCGATAGGTGAAGAAGCCATAGATGTTCGGTCGACGACGGCGATCACGCCGCGCTTGCTTCACCTTCTCCATGCATGCCCGCTGTAAGATCGTGGCATATGAAATCATGTTCGCTGTCCGTCCTTCCCAGGTTTCCACACGATAGTTCGGACCGAGCGCAATGAAGTCGGGTACCATGTGGGCTAGCTGACACACTATGGACAGGGCTCGCATAAGGGCTGCATCGCTGTTGCCATCGCGCCCTTCCAACACCAGCGGTGAGTACCACAAATCCCCATGTCGGGTGTAGAGCGCTGGGATGTAGATAATGGCGACGGTCTCCCTCGGCGCTGGATCGATTGGCCGGCCATGAGGATCACGCTCATGCGTCGCATACGGCTCCTTCTCGAAGTCCACCTATTAAATTATTTATTTGAATAAATTATTTGAATTTGAAAATTATGAAAATTTGAATCCCACCGAATAAATTATTTGAATTTGGGCGTTACAGTGTGAATAACTTCATGTTTTAAATGCATATATTCATATTCACATTTCTTGTGTTGAGTCACGATTTTACTACGCTGTAAGCCAAACAGCAAGCCAGAGAAACTACTGGCAGCCTTTCTAGTAATTTCTGAACTCAAGGGCGCTGCACAGAGCGCTGCGAAGTCTCGAAAACTGCCAAATATAAAAATGAAGAAACGCGTGTCTTGGCTTAAATCTGCGATTATAAAATGTGAATAGGAATGAATTTTGAAGATGTATATGTCTGTAGGAGTGCGAGAAGGCCTGCCTCGACCAGGGGGTGACCCCCGGTTTATAACACTATATCTCCCGAACTTAGGGGGGGTCAAAATTGAACGCCCTTTCGAATAAGCTAGGTTAGAAGTTTGTAGGATGTAAGCTTTAGCTGGAAATCAAACTTTGTCCAAAAATTAAACTTTACATAAAATTTTTTGCGCAAAATTGGATTTAGTCAAAAATACTGAATCAAATGAAAACCTGATGTTACCAATGAAAGAGCAACTTGTAAGCTACTAAATGCTGAAAAAATTTTGTAAATCGGTTCAGGCTTTGAAAAGTTACAGAACTTTTCCTGAAGCCACCAGGACCAGGCTGACCGAAGCGTTATATACAGCACAAGTACGGTTCCGTAAAAGTTCCGGGCTATAGCTGCAAAATTTTTTAAAATATGAAGCTATTTAGGGTTTTTTAGTGCAATAAAAATGTATCTGATGCTTCTTAGATGGTTTTTCCTTCAATTTAGGCCTCAGGCTTAGGCTTAGGCTTAGCGCTTAGGCTCTGAGGCTTATATAGTGCTTAGGTTTAGGCTTAGGGTAGGCTTAGTGCTTAGGCTGAGGCTTAGTGCTTAGGCTCAGGCTTAGTAGGTGGGTCAGCAAAGGTTAGTCTTAGTTGCTTGCATCAAATAAAAGGACCCTTGCTATTGTGGAATTATAAATAAAGCTGCACTTTTAAACCAAACTTGACTGTCAGTGCCAGCTTGGTGCTGAGCATCAGTGACGTTTTCAGATCGTATTTATGGCATTCGATTTCATTAGATATCGCTAATTATGACTAATGATGCATATTTTTTTAGAAAAATGTAATAAATTTAATGTCTACGCAAAAAAAACTAAAACTTTTGATATGTAAGCTCAATTTAGCTATGCATATTTCGCCTCTTTTTTTAGTTGGCAAAATTAAGATTTTTAGTATAAATGAGCTATGTTGCAAACATAGCTGTATAAAGTATATTATTATGTGTTAATTTATGGCGATCAAACTTAAGGCTGATATTACGACTGTATTGGTCATAATTTTCGATGATTAGCCCCAGTGTGTCGAAAAACAATGATTTTCGACAAAAATTGATTTTTTTCGAAAAGGTATAAATCAACGTTTTTTCGCTTGGAAAGTGCTAAAAATGAACTCAGCACATGCGAAAACCTATAAAAACGTGTTTTCACGGTGAAAAAATATCAGTTTGAATTTCCCCCCCCCCCCCCGCCTCAGTTACACCCAATTTAACTATGCATATTTCGCCTCTTTTTCTAGTTGGCAAAATTAAGGCCCGAATTCACATACTAAGAGTTATTCACATACTAACGCTAAGCGTTTGCTAAGTGTTAGCGCTTAATTTGTACTAAACTGTTATTCACAAAATAAACGCTTAAAAATTAGTGTTATACTAAACTTAGCGTTTAGCAACTTTTGTGCTTAGTTTTGGCTTTGGCTTGGAGTGCGCTCCCTGCTTGATGTGGATCCGGAATTCGTTATTTATCGGCATATCCATTTGGTATTTATAAATCCGATTGTAGATTTATTTAAATTACTATTTCTTATTAATAATATATATTTTTCTCGAAATATACATTTGTAAAAAATGTTTTCAGCAAGTGGATTCCTGAAAAATGCAAAATCAGCTCTACATGTTTCAGGGGGCATATCGTGAAAAATATAAATTTTCAAATAGAAGTTGAAGAAAAATTACTTCGATTAAGATGCTCTACTCAAAAATGTAAAAAAACGAATTTGGACAACAACGTGCATTTTTTATTTTCGGCGATTAAACGAGCAAAATGGATCGAATTGGTCGGAAAATGTCACTAATATATCCTAAATGGTCAGACTGAAGCGGGGGGGGGGGGGAAAAATTATTTTCGATTCTAATTCGCTTCCTACCCCATCTTTTAACAAAAATATGAAACCCCCATCGTCAGCCATGCCCCCAATCTGATCTCTAGCCCCCAAAATAGCTGTCGCCCCTTTTAATAAAAATCTGAAGTGAAATTATTGGTGTTAAAACCCTTAGGGGTCGAATAAGTCGGAAAAACGGCATTTTTTCGACTAATGATCCGGAGTCCCCCTATATCCCCTAAACCTAGGGGGGGTCGAAATTGAACGCTCTTTCGAATAGGCTAGGTTAGAAGTTTGTAGGATGTAAGCTTTAGCTGGAAATCAAACTTTGTCCAAAAATTAAACTTTACATGAAATTTTTTGCGCAAAATTGGATTTAGTCAAAAATATTGCATCAAATGAAAACCTGCTGTGACCATTGAAAGAGCAACTTGTAAGCTACTAAATGCTGAAAAAATTTTGTAAATCGGTTCAGGCTTTGAAAAGTTACAGAACTTTTTCTGAAGCCACCAGGACCAGGCTGATCGAAGCGTTACAGCACAAGTACGGTTCCGTAGAAATTCCGGGCTATAGCTGCAAATTTTATTAAAATATAAAGCTAGTTAGTGTTTTTTAGTGTAGTAAAGTTATTTCTGATGCTTCTTAGCAGGTTTTTTCTTTAATTTAGGCCTCAGGCTTAGGCTTAGGCTTAGTGCTTAGGCTTAGGCTTAGGTTAGGCTTAGTGCTTAGGCTGAGGCTTAGTGCTTAGGCTCAGGCTTAGTAGGTGGGTCAGCAAAGGTTAGTCTTAGTTGCTTGCATCAAATAAAAGGACCCTTGCTACTGTGGAATCATAAATAAAGCTGCACTTTTAAACCTAACTTTGACTGTCAGTGCCAGCTTGGTGCTGAGCATCAGTGACGTTTTCAGATTGTATTTATGGCATTCGATTTCATTAGAAATCGCTACTTACAACCAAAGATGCATATTTTTCTAGAAAAATGTAATAAATTTAATGTCTACGCAAAAAGAAACTAAAACTTTTGATATGTAAGCTCAATTTAACTATGCATATTTAGCCTCTTTTTTGGTTGGCAAAATCAAGATTTTTAGTATGAGTGAGCTAAATATGTTGCAAACAAAGCTGTATTAAGTAAATTATTATGTGTTAATTTATGACGATCGAACTTCAGGCTCGTATTACGACTGTATTGGTCATAATTTTCGATGATTAGCCCCAGTATGTCGAAAAACGATGATTTTCGACAAAAATTGGCATTTTTCGAAAATGTATAAATCAACGTTTTTTCGCTTGGAAAGTGCTGAAAATGAACTCAGCGCATGCGAAAACCTATAAAAACGTGTTTTTACGGTGAAAAAATATCACTTTGAATTTTTCCCCCCCCCGCCTCAGTTGCACCGTTAAATTGAGCTTACATATCAAAAGTTTTAGTTTCTTTTTGCGTAGACATTAAATTTATTACATTTTTCTAGAAAAATATGCATCTTTGGTTGTAAGTAGCAATTTCTAATGAAATCGAATGTCATAAATACAATCTGAAAACGTCACTGATGCTCAGCACCAAGCTGGCACTGACAGTCAAAGTTAGGTTTAAAAGTGCAGCTTTATTTATGATTCCACAGTAGCAAGGGTCCTTTTATTTGATGCAAGCAACTAAGACTAACCTTTGCTGACCCACCTACTAAGCCTGAGCCTAAGCACTAAGCCTCAGCCTAAGCACTAAGCCTAAGCCTAACCTAAGCCTAAGCCTAAGCCTAAGCCTGAGGCCTAAATTAAAGAAAAAACCTGCTAAGAAGCATCAGAAATAACTTTACTACACTAAAAAACACTAACTAGCTTTACAAAATTCCTGCCCTACTACTTAAGAAAACCGCTTTTAGTATAGCGCTGCCTTTGTGTCATTTGTTTAGAGAATCGCTATCGCAGGGTGTTTTACCTGTACAGTGGAAAATAGCTAAAGTTGTGCCAGTTTTCAAAAAGGGTAACAGTTCTGACCCGCAAAATTACCGTCCTATAAGTCTGACGATAGTTTGTTGTAAAGTTCTCGAAACGCTGATTAAAAGTCAAATTATTGTCTTTTTGGAAAATCACCGTTTGTTAAGTCCTGTTCAACATGGCTTTATGAAGCGAAAGTCCACTTTAACAAATGTGTTGCAAACTTTCTCGCACTGGAGCCTAGCCAAGTCCAAACGTAAGGCGATACATGCATGCTATCTAGATTTCGCTAAAGCATTTGATACGGTATCTCATCCAAAATTAATCTATAAACTTTCTAGATATGGAATTTCAGGCAAACTCTTGGTTTGGATAAGGTCATTTTTGGCCGGGAGAACGCAGTTCGTTTCTATAAATGGTTGTGTATCTGACCAAACTGAGGTGAAAAGTGGTGTACCTCAAGGGACTGTGTTAGGTCCTCTTCTTTTTTTTAATATATATAAATGACATTGCAGATCTTGTTACAAATGCGCACTTGTCACTATATGCGGATGATGCTAAATTGTTTATTGAGACTGATCCTTTCACTGTAACTGATGCAGCTTTGCAGCATGATTTGGATCGGCTTTCTGAATGGGCCAGAACATGGCAGCTCTCCCTGTCTGTTCAAAAGTGTTCTGTTTTTGTGCTCGGAACATCCATAAAGCCGGTATATAAAATTGCGGATAAGGAATTAGTAGTTAGTTCGTCTGTAGTTGATCTTGGCTTCATCCTATCTAGTGATTGCAAATTTTCCGAGCATTGTCAAATGCTCTACAAAAAGGCTATGCGTCGCTGTGCCCATATTTTCAGATGCTTTCAAAGCAGAGACACAACCTTTTTACGAAACATGTTTATTACTTTCGTACGGCCCCTCGTTGAAAACGGTTCTCCATTATGGTCGCCTGGTCTTATCAAAGATATAGACCTGATAGAACGAATACAGAGATCTTTTACGAAACGTATTCCAGCACTACGTACTATGTCCTACACAGAACGTTTAGCAGCACTTAATATCACAAGCTTAGAACACAGAAGACTTATTTTTGACTTGAAAACTGTTTATAGCATCCTAAATAATATGATAGACATAAGTATGGATTCCGTTACGTGGACGTACGCATCAGTTACGAATACAAGATCACATAGTCGAAAGCTCACGACACATATTCCAAGTTCTGAGACATATAAACATCTTTTTTCATACAGATCTGTAAAAATTTGGAACAGCTTACCCGAACATGTTGTCAGTGCGAAGAATATCCGCCAGTTTTCTACCTTGTTGAGCGACGTAAATTTGCAGACATTTCTGAAGGGGCGGGGGGTTAGGTGACCCATATATACAGGTCCTCTCTCGTCCTATTTCTTGTTTTGCGTATTTTGGTTCCAATTTTTGTTTTTGTTATGTTCTTGTTCTTTTTGTTAATTCATGTGCTTGAATTTATGAATTTTTCTTTTCCTTTTGTGCTTTTCTTGAAATAAAAAACTTTGCTTTGCTTTGCTTTGCTTTGCTATATTTTAATAAAATTTGCAGCTATAGCCCGGAATTTCTACGGAACCGTACTTGTGCTGTAACGCTTCGATCAGCCTGGTCCTGGTGGCTTCAGAAAAAGTTCTGTAACTTTTCAAAGCCTGAACCGATTTACAAAATTTTTTCAGCATTTAGTAGCTTACAAGTTGCTCTTTCAATGGTCACAGCAGGTTTTCATTTGATGCAATATTTTTGACTAAATCCAATTTTGCGCAAAAAATTTCATGTAAAGTTTAATTTTTGGACAAAGTTTGATTTCCAGCTAAAGCTTACATCCTACAAACTTCTAACCTAGCCTATTCGAAAGAGCGTTCAATTTCGACCCCCCCTAGGTTTGGGGGATATAGGGGGACTCCGGATCATTAGTCGAAAAAATGCCGTTTTTCCGACTTATTCGACCCCTAAGGGTTTTAACACCAATAATTTCACTTCAGATTTTTATTAAAAGGGGCGACAGCTATTTTGGGGGCTAGAGATCAGATTGGGGGCATGGCTGACGATGGGGGTTTCATATTTTTATTAAAAGATGGGGTAGGAAGCGAATTAGAATCGAAAATAATTTTTCCCCCCCCCGCTTCAGTCTGACCCAATTTAACTATGCATATTTAGCCTCTTTTTTGGTTGGCAAAATCAAGATTTTTAGTATGAGTGAGCTAAATATGTTGCAAACAAAGCTGTATTAAGTAAATTATTATGTGTTAATTTATGACGATCGAACTTCAGGCTCGTATTACGACTGTATTGGTCATAATTTTCGATGATTAGCCCCAGTATGTCGAAAAACGATGATTTTCGACAAAAATTGGCATTTTTCGAAAATGTATAAATCAACGTTTTTTCGCTTGGAAAGTGCTGAAAATGAACTCAGCGCATGCGAAAACCTATAAAAACGTGTTTTTACGGTGAAAAAATATCACTTTGAATTTTTCCCCCCCCCGCCTCAGTTGCACCGAGGCTTAGTGCTTAGGCTCAGGCTTAGTAGGTGGGTCAGCAAAGGTTAGTCTTAGTTGCTTGCATCAAATAAAAGGACCCTTGCTACTGTGGAATCATAAATAAAGCTGCACTTTTAAACCTAACTTTGACTGTCAGTGCCAGCTTGGTGCTGAGCATCAGTGACGTTTTCAGATTGTATTTATGACATTCGATTTCATTAGAAATCGCTACTTACAACCAAAGATGCATATTTTTCTAGAAAAATGTAATAAATTTAATGTCTACGCAAAAAGAAACTAAAACTTTTGATATGTAAGCTCAATTTAACTATGCATATTTAGCCTCTTTTTTGGTTGGCAAAATCAAGATTTTTAGTATGAGTGAGCTAAATATGTTGCAAACAAAGCTGTATTAAGTAAATTATTATGTGTTAATTTATGACGATCGAACTTCAGGCTCGTATTACGACTGTATTGTTCATAATTTTCGATGATTAGCCCCAGTATGTCGAAAAACGATGATTTTCGACAAAAATTGGCATTTTTCGAAAATGTATAAATCAACGTTTTTTCGCTTGGAAAGTGCTGAAAATGAACTCAGCGCATGCGAAAACCTATAAAAACGTGTTTTTACGGTGAAAAAATATCACTTTGAATTTTCCCCCCCCGCCTCAGTTGCACCATCCTAAATTGCATGCCCTTTCTTCCCATGGCGGCCAAAAACCTCCCCCACTCTCCCTATCCCTTCCCCACACCATCCCCTAACTAAGCGCTTAGCGCTTAGGGAGCTCCCGAGGTCCCTAAACTCAAGCGCTTAATTCTAAGCCAAACACTAAATTTTAAGTATGTGAATACAAAATTGATACGCTAAGTTAAGCGTTAGTGTTTGCTAAGCGCTTAAGGGGGTAATTGCGTTTTTAGGTGTTTTTTTGCAAAGCCATAGCTCAGCGTTTACAAATTCAAATCACAAGCGGTCTTTTGCATTCGGTAGAACAATATCTTTCCTAAATGTATGCCATGCATTGAAATTTAACCTTTGATATTGTTTCCAGTATAAGCGACTAAAGAAAGGTCCTTTGCAAAATATTACAATTTTTTACAAAAAGTTTGCGCCACAGCTCTGAATCATACGATTAAATGTTGGGGCTGAAAGTTGGTAAGGTTTTTGACATGTTTAAAATCCCCAGGCATGTCCCCCACTTTTTTAATAACTAGTCAATTTACTGAGAAAATAGCTGAAAAGCAAACGCACCGAAAATTTAAGATATGTTCTTGTAATTAAAACCCTCTAAAAACGTCCACAGGTGAAATTTCGAAAAAGTGAGAGACATGCCTGGGGATTTTGACCTTTACAGTACTGTCCCAAAAATTCATGCTCAGGCGTCACTTATAACTTGAGTACTGGTGGCGCAAAGTTTACATAGAAATCACAAAAACCTCGAAAACGCAACTACCACCTTAAATAAACACTAAGTATGTGAATAACACTTAGCGCTTATAAGCGCTAACACTAAGTGTAAACACTAAGTTTAAGCGTTACACTTAGTATGTGAATACGGGCCTAAGATTTTTAGTACAAATGAGCGAAATACGTTGCAAACAAAGCCGTATTAAGTATATTATTATGTGTTACTTTATTTATCAAAGTATCAAACTTCAGGGGCCGTATTCTCAAAATTACCTGCAGGTAAAGTTAGGCTAACTTTACCCACAGGTAAGGTGAAGGTAAAGTTGTATTCTCAAAATTTTACCAAAGGGTAAGGTTAAAATTTAACTATGGGTAAGGTTAAAGTTTAACTTTACCTGTGGGTAAGGTTAAACTGTGGGTAAGGTTAAAGTTTAACTTTACCTGTGGGTAAGGTTAAAGTTAAACTGTCGGTAAGGTTAAAGTGAAACTTTATATACCTGTGGGTAAGGTTAAAGTTTAACTTTACCTGTGGGTAAGGTTAAAGTTTAACTTTACCTGTGGATAAAATTAAAGTTAAACTTTGGGTAAGGTTAGAATTTTAACTGAACTAGAACTTGAACTGTTAGAACTTTGGGTAAAGTTAAATTTTAACTGTGGGTAAAGTTAAAGTTAAAGATTAACTGTGGGTAAGGTTAAAGTTAAAAGTTTAACTGTGGGTAAGGTTAAAGTTGAAGTTTGACTATGGTTAAGGTTAAAGTTAAAAGTTTAACTGTGGGTAAGGTTAAAGTTGAAGTTTGACTATGGTTAAGGTTAAAGTTAAAGTTACACTGCGGGTAAGGTTAAAGTTAAAGTTTACTGTGGTTACGGTTAAAATTGCAAGTTTAACTGTGGGGTAGGTTAATGTTTACTTCAACTGAGGCTGAAGGAAAAGTTTAAATTTAGCTATGGATGAGGGTGAGCTTTACCAACTTTTTCAAAATGTGTATATATAGAAAAAATTCCCGATATACGTCCCCAATTGACCGAATTTGGCCTAAAAATCAAAATTTTCTGTAATTTTTTACTGAAGGTGGTTACCCCCAGGCCCCTGCAAGCGGCAAATCTGTAACTCACTTTTCCTTCCTTGTGCCTTTCGTGACAGCAAATACATGCGTACTCACGAAGGCAAAATTAGTGGCTCACGAAGGTAAAATGGTCGCTCACGGAGCAAAAATGGGCGGAAAAGTTGCTCCGCACCCCAAGCCCCGCTGGCTCACGTATGGCCAGGGCCCCCCTCAGCGATTTGCCCCCCCCCTCAGCGGCTTTGCCCCCCCTCAGCGATTTGCCCCCCTCGGATAAAAAATGTTGCACCCCTCCCCCGCCCCCCGCAGACAAACTTCGGAAAAGTTTCGGGCAAACAGGCACGTTGGCCGCTCCCTCAACTTGATCCTGGCTATGCTACTGTATATTATCCCCCCAAATGCTTTATAAATAAATCTTGCTTGGAGGACTATGCAGTGCACCAGCGATAGGGTGGGCTAATGAGCAAAAAGTGGCGTAGCCAGCCGGGGCCCGGGGGGCCAGTGTCCTCACCTCGGCGGTTTCGCCCCCCCCCCCTCAGCGATCTGGGCCCCTGGCATATTTTTAGTAAGGAGGGGGGGGGGGGCGGAAGGGCGCCCCTTATTTGGTCGCCCCCAAGGGCGTACCCAGGGGGGGGGAAGGGGGGTAATTCCCCCCCCCCCCCCCGAAATTTTTCCCCAGTGATTTTTTACACAAGGGTCCCCCCTTTGGTTTTTATGGTCCGGCCGGAAAAATTTTCTGATACGTCTCCAATGGACTAAATTTGGCCTAAAAATCAAAAATTTTCCCAAATTTTTTTCTGGGGGCTGCCGCCCCCAGACCCCTGCGACTATGTGGCTTACTATTCCTCGTTATTGTCTTTCATCAAAGCCTATGCATGTATACACAACTACATTATGCTGGATGTGCATGTCTACACGAGTATATTATGCTACATTTACTTGTGGAATATATACACCGTCTGATATGACACTCCCATCTTTTGTTTTAAATTTTGTCGGAAAAATTTCTGATACGTCTCCAGTTGACAAAATTCGGGCTAAAAACTGAAAAAATCGCTAATTTTTTTCTGGGGGCTGCCGCCGCTAGAGCCCCCCAGACACCTGCAGCCTTGTGCACTTTTTAGCAATTTTAACACTCGTAAAACGCCTTACAAACGCAAGATTACTAAACCACAAGGCTGCAGGTGTCTGGGGGGCTCTAGCGGCGGCAGCCCCCAGAAAAAAATTAGCGATTTTTTCAGTTTTTAGCCCGAATTTTGTCAACTGGAGACGTATCAGAAAATTTTCCGACAAAATTTAAAACAAAAGATGAGAATATCATATCAGACAGTGTATATATTCAGCAAGTAAATGTAACAGTGATGTGCTCGTGTGATTGCCGCATCCAGCATAATGTAGTTGTGTATACATGCATGAGCTTGATGAAAGACAATAACGAGGAATAGTAAGCCACATCATCCGCAGGGGTATGGGGCGGCAGCCCCCGCAGAGAATTTTAGGAAAATTTTTGATTTTTAGGCCAAATTTAGTCCATTGGAGACGTATCAGAAAATTTTGCGGCCCGGTTCGTAAAAACCAAAGGGGGACCCTTGTGTAAAAAATCACTTAGCAATAC
>JASANF010008058.1:0-15017 GCA_030248245.1 Trissonchulus sp. WLG1_4 | reverse complement strand
TGCTAGCGAAAATAAAAACCACGTCGGGTAATCGCCTGCACCGGTAATGCGGGAGTACCGTGTATAGCGCAAATAGCGGAGGGAGGGGGGTGTTTTTGACTGGATAGGTATAAACAGTGCAAATAGTGCGTCGGAGGGGTTGGAGGTGTTATCTGAGCCGGGACACAATAATTCCACAAATATATAGTGCAAATAGCGCGTAAGCGTGGGGGGGTGGGTTCGTTCTGTGTTCGTGACACGCGCGGGGAATATTGGATTTTCCCATTTTTTGGGCAAAAAGTGCAACTTTTTTTGATGCAAGACTTCATCATTAACAAAGGCCCCAAAAAGGGGCAAGGTTCCTTTGTTGAGTGCGAAATCCATATTTTTGTCAGTTTACTTTTAACTTTTACTTTTTATTTTTGATTTCAGCACTCAGGAATATGTTAATGACAAAAATTTTAGTTCAAAAAATAATTCTGCAGACAAATAGGGACCAACTTTTTTGGCAGATACACACCTGCCGGGGCGTCGAACCTCGGATACAACACACGAATCTCAAGTAGCGCCTTTTGCCCATCTCGGCCCAAAAAAATTTTTGATTTTTTAATCGTCACTGTTCTTAAAACCATGACCGATATGGAGAGCGCAATAAATAATTATTTTTGAATAAAAAATAAAACTATATTTAACTTTGACTTTTTGGCTAACAAAAGTACAAGAGGTTATGCCACATTTTATTATGGAAAATAGAAGTTCAAATTACAGCTACCCAATTATTTCAGTAAAATTAAAAGCAAAGAAAAATGAAGAAATTTTGAAATGAAAGAAAAAGCAAAATGAAAGAAAAATCAAAGAAAAAGAAAGAAAATTTAGACGAGTAGTTGACTACTGTCAACTCGTTGCCTAACTGAAAATTAATTGCTAGGCGCATATCGACTTATATATGTATACTTTTGACACGCACACGCATGTATCAACCGCCACGCACACATTCTATGTACCGTCCGTTACCTAGAGTACGGTAAACTTTCGACTTGACAAAAAGTGGTACGGTGAGTTTTGACAAAACTTTGTTATATGACCTAATTACATTCATATTCTAACCTTTTGTTGAAAACCGAAAGAAAAACGAAAGCGCAACCCAAAGAAAAAGGTCTCGGAAAGAAAAATAAAAAGAATTTTCCTGAAATAATCGGTAGCTAGAAAAAACGGACAATTGTCTAGACAGTTATGCGGAGCTTGCATGTGAATTTTGTTGAAATATTACACGCAAAAAAATTTTAAATAACAAAACTCAATCAAAATTACAAATTAAGACCTCCTAAAAGGTGCTCACGAATTGTTTCATTTAAAAACGCTGTTTTTAAAAAAGAGACAGTCAGCTCCCATAATTATTCTACGTGTTAATTATGCGCGTAAAACACCATGCCCAGAGTTGGTTGAAACAATAAGTTCCTTCGTAGAAGGAACAATAATGGTGGTCTATAGTTTAACATGCACTGCCAAAATATTTGTTGAAGTACAATAGTTTAGTATGTTCGTCCTGTAATGTACGTGCACCTGTCATGACTTATTGATGTTCTCTCATTGTTGTGTGTCGACTTTCGAACGAGTCCTGAGGCTGTTGTATTTCCTTTCCGATGCAGCGGACACCATTTTATCCCGTAAAATGGGGAACAAAACCCACTTAGCCAAATCAGTAAATCACATCTGAAAAAGTTTATTTTTATTAGATTTCAGTTGACAAGAAATTCATAATACCAAGTCTGGAATTATGAAGTCGTTTATTTGTTGCTTGAACGACTCAACCATTTAACGTTTACCGGTTGAACGAACGGCCATTAACGGCAATGTACACTGACGTTCGGTAGCATATACACGAACCCAGTTAAAGATCTGTCAGTATAGTGGTTAAATTAGTAGATAGCCAGACATTTTCTCAACATGAGATTTTATCAGTGTAAGTCTGTGAATGCTTATTTTATGAACAGTTGCACAATGGAATGCATAAAGGAAACTCTGGAAACTTAGTCCAGACTATGTCCAAGCAACAAATAAACGACTTCATAATTCCAGACTTGGTATTATGAATTTCTTGTCAACTGAAAATCTAATAAAAATAAACTTTTTCAGATGTGATTTACTGATTTGGCTAAAGCGACATCATTCCCATTTTACGGGATAAAATGGTGTCCAGCTAGGTAAGTCAGAAAGGAAATACAACAGCCTCAGGACTCGTTCGAAAGATCAACACACAAGAACAACAATGAGAGACGTCAATAAGTCATGACAGGTGCACGTACGTACAGGACGGACATACGCACTAACTATTGTACTTCAACAAATATTTTGGCAGTGCACGTGTTAAACTATAGACCACCATTATTTGTTCCTTCTAGAGAAGGAACTATTGTTTTGAAACCAACTCTGGGCAGTGTAAAAGTAACAGCCACATGCTGTTACGCGCATATGATTAACACGTAAAGTCAGTATGGGAGCTGATATACTGCTCTTTTTTTTAAAAACAGCGTTTTTCACAAGTTTTTGGGTTTTGTTTTTGTTGGTTTTGTTTTTTTTTTTGCGTGTTTTTGTTTGTGTTGTTTTGTGTTTTGTTTTTTGGTTTTTTTTTTTTTTTTTTTTTTTTTCTTTTTTTTCTTTTTTCGTTTTTCTTTCGGTTTTAAGGGTTTGGTGTCGGTCGGGTTTGTTTTGTGTGTTCGTCCGTTTGTGTGTTCGTCTTCTCTGTAGAGTCTAGTGTGTGCGTGGCGGTTTTTTTGTGCGCGTGGTTGCTTTTTTTGCGCTAGGCTTTTCTTTTTTCGTTGGGGTTGAGCTGTCTTCGTTTTTTCTTTCTTTTCTTTTTTTTCTTTCTTTGCTTTTTCTTTCGTTTTCTTTCTTTTTCTTTGCTTTTTTTTTGTTTGGGTGCTGTGTTTCTTCTTTTTCTTTGTGGTTCTTGTTTTTGTTGGGTTTGTGTTTTTTTTTTTGTTTTTTTTTGCCTCTCTTTCGGTCTGGTTTTTCGGGTTCGGGCTTGGCGGTGGTGGCGCTTTCGTTCGTGTTTTTTGCGGGTTCGGCCGTTGTGTTTGTGTTGTTGTTGTTCGTTTTTTTGTTTTTTGTCTTGTGTCTGGTGCTGATCATAGAGTGTTTAGTATGATATGGATTTCGCCTCACAAGGACTTGCCCCTTTTGGGGCCTGCTTGTTAATAATGAAGTCATGCATCGAAAAAATTGCACTTTTGCCAAAAAAGCGGCATAATACCAAGTATCGGTAGATGTCGCGTGTAAGCGAACACAGAACACAGAATTTCACCCCCCACCATTACGCGCTATTTGCACTATATATTTGCGGAATTATTGTGTCCAGCTAAAATCACCTCCAACCCCCCCCCCTCCGATATTCGCGCTATTTGCACTATTATTGTATCCAGCTAAAAACACCCCCCTCCTCCGCTATTTGCGCTATACACGGTACTCCACATTACCCGGTGCAGGCGATTACTCAACATAACTTTTTTATTCTTCGCTCGTATTGGTTAGACCTCGGTCTTGGCCTAAAGAGAGAAGGATGAGGTTGCGAGGCGCAACCCCCCCCCCCTCTCGGTTGTTGGGTTTGTATGGCTTTCCATCCCTCGTTCCCATTAGTCAAAATTGCAGGCAATCACCCAATAGGACTTACCATTCTTCGCTTCCATTGGTTAAATTAGCACGCGAACACCAACAGCGTACTAGGAGAGAATAAAAGTAGGGGCAAGAGTACAAAATAGCTTCTCACTCTATATAGAAGAAGAGTGAGACACTCTCCAGCCTGCCTGTGTTCTAGCACAGGCAGATGCGCTGGTCGTTTTCAAGCTACGTTGACATTCTATGCAACATGTGACTGGCCAATCAGCGCGTAGATTCCCTGCGTAACACACTTTAGTATATAATCGCTGATGCGTTGATAAGCATTAAGACAGGGATAAAAGCTTAATAACTCATTATTTATTCATAGTCTGCTTGCAAAAACATTAAAAAAGGTTTACAAATACGTCTAGGCATATTTTGGCAAACTTTCAGCGAAATTGATTGAGAAACTTTTGAGATATAAACTTTTCTGAATTTCTTCAAAGTTTCTCAATCAATTTCGCTGAAAGTTTGCCAAAATATCCCCAAAGGTATTCGCAAACTTTTTTTAATGTTTTTACAAGCAGACTATAAATAAATAATGAGTTATTAACCTTTATTCCTATCCCGTTTTATGATTGGAGCACGTGCACAGGCGTCTGCCAATCAGAGAATAGAAGCTCGCTTCTGATTGGCCAGTCACATGTTGCATAGAATGTCAACATGTAGCCTGAAAACGACCAGCGCATCTGCCTGTGCTAGAACACAGGCAGGCTGGAGAGTGTCTCACTCTTCTTCTATATAGAGTGAGACGCTATTATGTACTCTTGGTAGGGGGGATACGTCAAGGAACGAAACCCATTGAGTTAATGTTACAAAGTAGGGTAGATGTCGCATGATTTCTTCTTGTTTATTCAGGCATCGTGTAGGTAGTAAAAAGTACAATATTGTTTAATAAACTAGCAAATAGCAAAAAAGCGCCTAAATATCGCAAATTGAACCCTCAGGTGCTATAAGCGCCATTTTTTGCGTATAGCGCCTTGATGTTCTATAGTTAGTTTATATGCGCTTTTTTTATATCGTTGACCAGAACACAAACCAAAATTTGAAAATAACTTTAAATTTTTGCTCGTTCATTGAAAGATCGTATACGTAATAAAAAGTACAAAAAATTTGAAAATAAATTAGCCAATTGCACAAAATAGAGCCTAAAAAGCGCAAATAGCACCTTCAGGTGCTATAAGCGCTATCCATGAGTTTCAGCCATATTTGAAAAATAGCGCATATAGCACCTTCGATAGCGGTTATAGGGCAAGTAGCGCAAATAGCACTCCCAAAAAGCGCTATAGCGCAAATAGCGCAAATAGCGCATATAGCACTCCAAAAATGCGCTATAGCGCAATTATCAGAAGGTGAAAGAATTCAGCTGCCAGGAGAGATAGCGCAAATAGCGCATATATGTACCAATCCAAAATGCGCTATAGCGCAAATAGCGAGAAAGTGACAAAATGCGGCTGCCTGGAAATAGATGAATTGGGCATTAAAGGGTTACGCTCGGTGACGGCGGCGTCGGGAGGGCTTGGCTTCCAAGATACTATCTGGTCTTGATCAGAACCAAGATTTTGATGGGCAGATTACGTTTGTGAAATTTCTTACCCTAATAGCATCCTGTTAGAGAGCGCGTCAAACGTGGTAACATACCCTACTCGTCTATGACCCCTAATTGAAAAGTACTAAATGTCAAGTATGCGTTTAACCTCTTACCGGCTACCGTATTGTATTCTGCAGAACATTCATTCAATTGTTCAAGTCCAGTTGCAACTATGCTACAATCCTTACTGGTGATGTAACTTGATGAAAAGTTGACAGTTTACGTACCAAACTAGTCTAACGCGACCAAACTTTAACGTTGTTTTGATCAGGTTTTGATTGCATTGTAGACATTTCCATGGGCAGTCTCTAATTAGGTGACTTGCATAGTCCATACCCATTATTCAAAAAGTTAGGTAGGTTAGTTAGCCCATGAATCACAAATTTTTTTGCTTCAAGACACTTTAATAACCTTCAGAATTTAGAACTTAGGCTATAGAGCATGAAAGCTTAAATTACAGTATGACTAAGTTACCAAGGTTACCAGCTAAATGCTCTAAAACGCCCAACTTTGGTCTAATCATGGGTTTTTGGCTACTGGTGTCGAGCTGCCAAAGTGATACCAACTTTCAGTCCGTTCTATAATTTTGAATTTGAGGCAAATTTTGTGGTCTGCTGAGTTGGTTCAAGTTGGTTGTACTGAGTTGAGTTTGGTTCAGTTGAGTGGTTGAGTAGAGTTTCTGTTGCCTGTTCAACCATTTTATCTTGTAATACATAATATACCGTTTCTTCAGTATAATACTTTAGCTAATATTGTCTACTACATCTGCGCTTATCAGGTCTAACTAACTAAAAGGCACTTCACTGTATACTAGGAAAGACTCAGACTGTAAGGATTTCTCTACTCGCAAAACGTAGGTACATCTTAGGCATTCACAAAGTAATTTTCTTTCGTTGTAATTTCAGAGCAGAATGGGCTATAGTCATACGAAATCAAATGAATTTTGAAGTACATATTTGATACTGTTTTCATTTTCAGTGTTTGCAGTTAAAGGATGCCTAAAGCTCACATAATTTTGTTATTTCTCCTTGGCGTATGCATACTTCATTCGCAGGCTCAAGATAGCAACAAAGTGGCCCCAAAAGTCACTACAATTGAGCCGCATGACACGTTTGTATTGGTCAGTACTGATGCGATGACAAAACCGCGACTGCAAAAAATTACGATAACTTTCACAGCAACAAACCTAGATACCGGTCAACCAGTTATACGTAAATTCAACATGACGGCGTCGCGTTACCGTATTGTGGGACTGTTACCAGGCAAGTGGTATGGTTTGCAAATGAAAACGAATCTACAGTACCGTAATCGCGAGTATTCTACCACCGAGTTTCATCTATTCAAGACACGATACATGGAATCTAACACTTTTCCGCATAATATAGCTGACGCGTCAATGACTTACAGCGTCAGTAAGGCAGCCATAGCGTGGACGTCAGAAGCAGGACCAAGCTATGACATTTTGACCATAAACACTCTAATCTGCGGTGGAGCTAATCACACCAAACAACATAGACTTACGGCAAAAAACCCTTCAGCCAGCGTTGATCTTATATTCAATGGAGCTGAGGCTAACGCTGAGTTGGATGAAGAAAATGACCAGAAATTTCTTAGAGTGACAATTCGATACTCGAACTGCACAAAAGTTTGCTGGTCGTATTGGGTGTTTTCAAAAACCGTCTTGGAACGCTTTAGCAGCACAGAAACTTGCCAAAAACTGCTTGGATTTGACACTAAATTGTACTTACAGACTCTCAATTCAGTAATGCCGCGTTCCGATAGTGTTTTAATAACTGTTAACGGACCTGACAATCATCTGTTATCCATCGATTTAATTCAAATCGATGTGGTTGAGCTGAACGAACTTGAACAAATGATGCAATTTGAGTTCAACGCCAGTTCGAATGGATACTTGATAGATAATCTTCGACCTAACGCTTGGTATGCCATTACATTCCGAAACGTTTTTCACCATCCAGCGGAATACGGTTACGAAGAGCAACGCGTGGTCAAAACCCTGGGGGGCCCGGACGTCTTAGTGGAAAATGGGACATCTGCGATAATGGAGGAAATGCAAGCAGATCCGGACAGTTTCCGGAAAGCTGAAAATGTTCACAGCTCACAACTACGAGCAGAGGACGAAGGAGTGAAAGCAGCCTTATCGCAATTCAATGTTGTTCAGATTTTCGGCAAACAAGTCGAAAATGAAGTCGAAATCGGGGCGAAATCTTTGACAAGCGACTTTTTCGATCTTCTGCTGCACGTTAAATCTTCCTGCGGCCCAAACGCGACAGACGTGATTCTGACAAAACAACATCCAAGCTGGAAAACAAACCTAAAAACATTTCATCTAAACAAAACGGTTGCCATGGAGATGGTTGATCAATCACAGGTCGGGACTCAAAAAGCCAGTCACGACGTCGAAAACGTCCACAATCAGTCGATGGAAAATGCTGGCCTTTTGACCATGCATAAAATTGGTCGATGTGATGAACTTTGCTGGGAATACCGAGTTGTTCTGAAGAAAGCTGAGGAAACTTTTGAAATTGGAAAGGAATGTTTTCCCATAGCTGAACTGGTGAAGTTGATTCGTGACAGTGGCGCATCTACGTTTCAAATACCACACTTGTTCGTATTGCTTTCTGTGCTTAGCTTAATTGTTTGATTATGGTGTTTAGTTAATATTAAATGACAAAAAATGCAGCTAGACCTTGTAAAAAGAAAAAAAACCACTGTTATTTGGTGACTTTTAGACAATTTAACGCTGAATTGATGAACTTATGAAATAATTCAAATTGCACTGGCCTAATCATAAGATTATTAGGTAAAATCAGTAGGAAAATTAGGGAAAGGGGAAGGGGGAGGGGGGCATGTATTGTAGCATGTATAGCGCAAATAGCCGAGGGGGGTTGGGGGTATTTTTTGGGGGGTGAGGGGCGTTTTTAAGCTAGACACTATAATAGCGCAAAAAGCTCTTAGGGGTGTGGGGGGTAAAATCCTGTGTCCTGTCGTGCGCGCTTACAAGCGACATCTACCTGTACTGCGTTCACTGTGTGCGTTTAGGTTATGTAAGTATTAGGTAAGACGCAAATTTCTTCAGTCAATAACACTACAACTGACTGACAACGTAATGTTATATAGTTTATTAATTTGTAACCAATTATGAACTCTTTTTTGTGTAGAAGTCAAAAAAGGCATTCGAGTGAACCGTCCGTTTGAGGTCGCCATCGTCTATTTATTGAAGGTATTATCACACCATTATCCGAGCTGAAAAATGCAAAATCTGGATCTTTAGTAATGATTTTGCTTGTGTCAAGAGTAGAGAGTGGGACGAGTACTACACTCTTTCTATTTGCTTAGCATTGCTGTAAATGCGTCGCACATTATAGGCCGATAACGGACCCGATCTCAATTGCCATTCAGCTCCGCCCACCAAGTGAGACTAGCGGCCATTTGGTACTACTACGCCCATTTCCAAACATCCCCATTGCCTTAAAATGCAAGCTGTTGAGCTGAAATTACGACAAATTTCACTTGTTTACTTGGCGCGGAGGGATTTTATGTGCACGCACGTCCACGTGACTACAATCTGATTGGCTAATTCCTTACGGACACGGACAAAAGTTGAATTGAATTCAATTTGATTTCCAGACATCCGGACAGCCCTTACGGACACTTACGGACAAGTTCTTACGGACGTCCTGACAACTGTGAATCAAACTTTTACGGACACGGACTCGGACAGCCCTTACGGTCAACTATGAACCGTGCTTAATGTGAACTGGTTTATTTGAGCAAAACTGCTAAGTTAATAAGCCAGTCCATGTCATGATTTTAAGGAAGTATATGTCAGTTTGAGATTTCATCCTGTTTTGCAATAAAATTTTTTATTGTTAAAAACGACTGAAACATTATTAAAGCAATCTCTTCTACTGAGTAAGAAATGGTTACAATGTGAGTCCAGAGTGTCAATATTCCAGAGGAAATATTAAACGAGACCATTATTTGTGGATAAACTGATTTTCAAATCCCGCTTTAATTTTGATTCTGGTATCTTAACACAGTTCCAGCGTTAAAGTGTCAATGTACGGAGTCTGTTTTACACGTCTTCTACCTATGCTTTGCATCTGTCACAATAAAATGCCAGTTAATGTTAACTTAGTTGCTACTTTTGCTGTTGCAATAAAAGTAATTTGAAAATGCAAAAGTGTGACAATAACGAATCGACGATGTCACCTCAGGTTTAGGGCTGGGCACGGTTACACGGTACAAACCGTGTACAAGTTTAGCGTGTACACGCTTATGGGTCACTATCCGCGGTTACTTAGCGGTTACAGCGTGTACACGTTAACCGTTTACAGTAACCGCGGATACTGTAACCGTTTACTCTAAACGGATAGTGTAACCGATTACTCTAAACGGATAGTGTAACCGGTTACACTATCCGTTTTCCGACTTCGTGTACCCGTTAAGAAAACGTTCGTTTGGCTGCTGGATTTATGCAAATTAGCCTAAAATTGTGCGCAAGTGATATGCCTGTGTGTTACTTCATATACGCATGTGTGTGCAAGCTATATTCTTCAAGATATATAAAGGCATTTATACTGACAGCTCAGCATTGTCCCAGCAGCTCATATGGTAGCTTGCTGGCCTGCAGATCTAGATATGGGTGGTTTGTAACTTCCCTGGATCATTCCTGTGGGCTGATGCTGTTTAGTAAAGATCCACATCTGCTTCCTGACGTTTAGTAAACGTGTAACCATTTAGTAACCATGTAACCGTTTAGTACCGCGTAACTGTTTAGTAACCGTGTAACCGTTAGTAACCGTGTAGCCGTTTACACGGTTAGTATCCGTGTAAACGGTTACACGGATACTTAGCGTGTAAACGGTTACACGGTTACACGAATAATTAGCGTGTACACGCGGATAAGTGCAGTAACCGTTAGTTAGCGTGTACACGCGGTTACTAGCCTTCGAAACTAACCGTGTACACGGATAGTAATTTTGTAACCGTGCCCAGCCCTACTCAGGTTTACAAACCTAACAAACTAACCACTCGACCAGATGGATCCATACAGACCTGATGCTTCACTAAGTAGTGATCATAATTCTATTAAAAGCCAGCAAAACTTTACTGCTTGCTTTCAAACTGACACAACAGAAAAACTACAATTTTAAAATTTGCTGACTATCATTTCATTAGTAAATGAGTCAAGTTGATCATCTGCACTTAATCTGCACCTTCCAAATTTCAATTGCCAAAACTCCGATTTTGCAGTTTAACTGACCGCAAAAGGAGAAGCTATTTCTGGGAAATTTGTAAATTGAGAAAGTACACTTTCGTTGGCCCAACAGGTTTTCGATGGCCTCTGGCCAATGTACTTAGAAGCGTATGCTTGATACTTACTGAATACTTCTGCCGAAAACTTAGCTTCCTACACATCTCCTGCTGATTTGCTCAAAAGCCTTACTGATTACTGATGAACTGTATAACTAATATCAAAACCAGCAAGTATACTTTGTAGCACGGTCAAGCGTGCTCTCATGTATTTGTACGCACGCTGTGCAAGGGAAACGCCGACTGCGTGGCACGAGTGCGCGAAGCGCACGAGTGCCACGCACGAGGGTTTCCCTGCAAGCGCGCATTCAGATGTATGGAAACAGGCTCGATCGTGCTATAAAGTACTTGTATGACGACTTAAAATCTAAATATGACTTAAAACATAAATTGTAAAAATTGCAAAAAAGTCAAAGCTGTTGGGAATCAAACCCAAGTACTTCTGATTAGTAGTCATACGCCTTAACCACTAGGTCACAGCTCCATCGGCTGATGATGCTAAAACGAGTGCTAAGTTTGTACAAAAAACGGTAACTTATTTACCTAATAAATTAGGTACGGCATGATTCTATCAAGCTACCAATAGTAAGGCTAAACACCTTGTTTGTTTGTTATTTTATGTCACAGATATATACATTCATTACAATGCTAAGCTTCAGCACTATAATTATGTACATGTGCACAATTTTCTTGATTAGACAATTTTAAGTTAAGTGAGTGTGAGCAGTGGTGGCTCACTAAAGTCTAACCAAAAAGTGTATGTGTCGAACTTCATTGCTACATACCAGCTTAGTCGTTTGAGGTAACCCCCAAAATATATATATCATTCGAAAGCATTTTTAATGGAGATTTTTATGAAATTAAAATATTTCTAAAAATTTCAAGGTAAAAATTTTAGTTCAAATAAAATCGATTTTTTCCGCCTAATCACAGGAAACCTAATGTATTATACATATCATTCGATAGCACATTTCATTCTGCGTCTAATGATATAAACAACATGACTATAGCAAGCACCTGTCAAAAATTATAGATTTTTAAATTTTTAATTTTTCCATTGAAAAACGTCATTTTTTGGCTCGTTTTATTCGTTGTAACTCAGCAAATACTGAACCAAATCTAACAAATTTTGCATCAATGGACGCGTTGTGACCCCGCGCAGTCTGTGAAAGTAATAAAGTTTCAAAATTTGATACTAAATTTTTCAATATTTGTCAGGGTTACAGTCATTTTTCAGCAATTTTTGTTCTAGATAAGTTAAAATAATTAGTCCCACATTAAAGTTCAATTCTTTAGCTTTCATTTGATACCAAAAACATGTGCCTTTGATTGGATTGAACAAAGTTTTGCAGCAAAAAGATACAGCAGTTTTCATTACTTGTCAAATATTAGTGCTTGATGAGCATGTCATGTGCATGCGTGCAAACATTCTATACGCTGATATGCGTGTATAAATTTTTGTGGGCGCACAAATACACTGTGAATCATGATATGGTTTTTTGCATAACTTTGCTCAATCCAATCAAAAGCACATGTTTTTGGTATCAAATGAAAGCTAAAGAATTGAACTTTAATGTGGGACTAATTATTTTAACTAATCTTGAACAAAAATTGCTGAAAAATGACTGTAACCCTGACAAATATTGAAAAATTTAGTATCAAATTTTGAAACTTTATTACTTTCACAGACTGCGCGGGGTCACAACGCGTCTATTGATGCAAAATTTGTTAGGTTTGGTTCAGTATTTGCTGAGTTACAGCGAATAAAACGAGCCAAAAATGACGTTTTTCAATGAAAAAATCAAAAATGAAAAAATCGATAATTTTTGACAGGTGCATGCTATAGTCATGTTGTATATATCATTAGACGCAGAATGAAATGTGCTATCGAGTGATATTTAATACATTAGGTTTCCTGTAATTAGGCGAAAAAAAATCGATTTTATTTGAATTAAAAATTTTACCTTGAAATTTTTTGAAATATTTTAATTTCATAAAAATCTCCATTAAAAATGCTTTCGAATGATATATACATTATGGGGGTTACCTCAAACGACTAAGCTACTATGAAGCAATGAATTTCGATACATACACTTTTTGGTCAGACTTTTTTTTAGGTAAGATGTCTTGAATTATAATTTGTTTGTTTTAATGGCGATGGTTCGATTCCCGGGTTTCTTAGGCTTTAAGTATTTAGCGTGCCGTGCAAGTGCCGTGCTGTATAAGTACTTGTACGCACGCTGGAGCCCGCAGAAGAACTTGTACAGCTCATTTGTAGCATAGGGTACATCGGCCAAGGAGTTATACAAGCTCGATTGGCTCAAATGGTAGATCGTCCTGTGAGCATCTGATTAAGGGTGGTGGTTCGAATTACCTCGGGCTCACTGTTTTGATTTCGCGAAGTCCTGCTTTCTGTTTTTCGAAATTGCATTTGCACAGTGAGAGCGACCTACCTACCCAACTAGTGTAACAGGAAAATCGTAGGAAAATAATAATAATTACCATCTTTAAAATTATCCTATTTTTTGTGATAATTATAATAATAGGGTGAGGTGGCTCTGGAAGGGTTGGCGTTGATGTTCTGGACATGAAACAAGTTTACATTGTGCTGGACGTGACCCGGTTCTCTGGTTCCAGGTCAATAAAGTTGGAGTTATTTTATTGTCAAAACTAATCATGCGTTTTTCGGCACATAAGTCAGCGGTAACCTATACTTTTTCCGGTGTCAAATCAAAGCTATTCTTATATCCTAACTGATGCCGAAAACTAGAACTTTTTACCAGTTAGCTAAAAAAAGTTATGGCGTCAACAATTTTTACGTAAACTTAGTATTTTTCAAAAATGTTACGTAACGTCCGTGTTACCATTGATATAACAAAAGTAATGCTACCATGAAGTCAGCCATATTACTGTGATTCTTACACAAAACAGTTTTCACTCTATCAGTGACCACGGAGCCGGCAATATGGGTCTAAATCTGAAATTTATTTTATTCTAAAATTTTATTTTGTGTTTTTCGGTATATAAGTCAGCGTTAACGTGTAGCTTTTTTGGTATCAAATAAAAGCCCTTCTTCTGCTCTATCTAACTACGAAAACCAGAATCATTTACGTGGTCCCTGAAAAAAGTTATGGCCAAAAGTTCTTTTTCGAAAACATTTTGTTCCAAAAAATTCCTCCGCGACTACTCACACCATATACGTATTGAACAAATGTTCGAAAAATTGAAATCGTTATAGCTTGCTTTAACGTTGACGTAGAAACACAAAATTGACAGTATTCAACTCAAAATTGAAAGGGCTTTCGGATGATACCTTACATGACGTTTACGGACGCAACGGCCAGTCACGTATGACTAATTTTTTTTATACTGACCATTGGTCGCCGTTTACGTCATCATGCGACATATCAATTGATAGCTGTTGACAAGCGCAAGCATATAAAACAAATTTCACGTCGATACCATAACCCTAACAAACGTTATGGCTCCTGGAATTTTTCCCTTTAGTGACTACCTATAATCACCTCATATGCGATCAAATCGCATTGAAATTTAATTTTGAACAAAATTTTAAAAAAATTGCAAAATTTTTTTATTGTCATACAATAACTTACTTCGGGATCTAGATTTGGTCGAACTAGTCTAAACTAGACGCACTAGTCTTGTATTAATTAATATACTTATACTATCCTATTCATAATGATAATGAAGATATCATCTCCATATTAAAATATCAGTTAGAACCATGTGTGTTATTAAGACGTTTAACTTTCGAATCTCGTGCAGTGGCTTGGTTCCAAAGTTATACGCAACGTAAATCGGAGTTATTTGTCTGTTGCTACAAGCAACGTTTAAACGTTATTACAGAAAACTGTTTACTTCCAATCTGTTTCATCAAAGTGTCTAAAAGAAGCGTTAATGCTTCATACTAAACCGCTAAGCTGTGCCTTTGAGTTTAAAAGGGCGTAAAATGGAGTTATTTTTCCTCCGCAGAATCCTCCGCGACAGGCCATTTTTGTAGTCAGTTATTTCTGGAGGTTAACCACAAAAATGGCCACAGCTTAGGCTAGGAACATCGTAGAAAGATGAAAATTACGTCATTAGAAAGACAATTTTTAGCGCTTTCAGATGACATATCACATGATGGCGCAACGTCCTAAAAATAAGTCAAAATTTCACTTTCTAAATTTTGACGTACGCTAAACGTCACGTCACAGGGTCATATGACCCATCATTTTAAAGCTCTAACAATTTCCTTCCAAATGACGTTGAAATTATAATTGTACCATTACCGTATCAAAAGTTATGGCCCCTGAAAACTTTTCCTAAAAGGGGCTAATTGTACAGATCACACCATGGGTGATCAAATCCCAAAACAATTGAGTTTAGGCCAAAAATTTAAAAATTTTTTGTTCATCTTTAAATAATGAAGCATGAAATAGACTAAACT